>PVIH01002790.1:128177-147084 GCA_004025045.1 Sigmodon hispidus
AAAAAAAAAAAAAAAAAAAAAAAAAAAAAAAAAAAAAAAAAAAAAAAAAAAAAAAAAATAAAAATAAAAAAAAAAAATGACAGGGAGAAAACCAAACCAAGGTGGAGAAAGATGAGGATACTGAACGGGAACCTCCGGCATCCACGCGTGCTTGTGTGGGCATGTTTGCACATACACATACTCACACAAGATCTGGGAGAAGTAATTAGCCAGGAACAAGAGAGACTCCCTGAGGACTCTGATGAGTCTAATTTGGCTTAGAAAGCATCAAAGGGTCCTGTGGCTTCCTTACCCATTGCTACGTTTGCTTCAGAGGGGTAGAATTGGGGGGTCATGCAAAGTGTGCTGGTTGGCCTGTGGGCAAGCCCATATTGAAGTTTCCAGTCAGAGTGAGCAGCGCCACCCTGGGCAGGTGGTCCTGAGTTGTGTAAAAAAGCAGGCTGAGCAAGCCCTGGGCAGCAAGTCAGTAAGCAGCATCCCTCCCTGGTCTCTGCTTCTGTTTCTACCTCCAGGCTCCTGCCCCACCCAACATTCTTCTATGACGGACTCCAACTTTAAGATGAAATAAACCCTTTCCTCATCGAGCTGCTTTTGTTCATGGTGTTTATTACAGCAATAAAAATCTAAACTAAGACAGTATATCACAATGAAGGGTAAAGCCCTTAATCTCCCATACTGCCTCACCCCATCCATCCTATCCTAGCCCTGAGGATAGGGATGAGATAATGCTGCTGTGATTTATCCTTGATGAGCTCACAGCGCCCCCTAGTGGCCACATGTTTTGTTTTGTTTTGATACAATGTAGCCTGGACTGCTGTCCTTAACCTTGTTATGAGTCTCCCAAAAGGTGCACACCTCCATGCCCAGACACCTTTTGTATCTCATTTGAAGGTTGTCACAGTCTTGCTAAGGCAGCCGACCTATACTTCTGACAGTTATTATTTTCTGTCTGGTGTACAGGACATATCTCTGAGCCAAGCAACTGCCATCTTGGGGAAATCAGCTGTGGCACATTGCAGATCATTCCAGCTGAATTTGTGTATTGTCTATGGAGGGGTGGGGTCTGGAGAGCCTCACCTGAGTATCCAGCTGCCTAATTGTTCGTGGCCTGGGAGAGGGAACTAAAGTATATAGGCCAGGGGAAATTGGGGGCTGGCTATTCAGAAATCTTCACTCCATGGTTAAAGGATTTCCAGGTCCATTGCGGGAAGAGGGCCCACACTCCTGTAAGTAACCCCTCTGTTGAGAAGCCCATGGGTACCCCAGAGTGAAACTGTTTATCTTGAGACCTTGGAGGAGAGGCAGCTCTGTTCCTGACTCTCCACAGTTTCTCAGGGATTGCCTGCAGGTGGTAACTCGTGACCCATGGTTAATTCTGGTTTGGGTACTTGTTTAGGACAACTGTGGACATTCTTTCCTGAGATTGTGTTGTAATCCCCACCTATCAGTGGCCATTCACAGTTTTCTGGTCAGATACTATACTTCCTTCAGGGAAGTTGGAGGGCTCTAGGCTGCTCAGATTCTCACCAGAAGACAATAAACCATAGAGTGTGAGGGAAAAGCCTCTCTTTTCTTTAAAAATATCTGTATTTATGATGTGTAAATGTTTGTCTCCGTGTGTAAATACACATGTGAGTGCCGATGCTGGAAGGGTCCATAAGAAGCCACAGACCCTGGAGCTGTAGTTATACGCAGTTATGAGTTGCTTCTGTGGGGGCTGGAAACCCCGTCTGGTTCTCTGAAAGGGTGTCAGGTGCTCTTAAACGCTGAGCCATCTCTCATCAGGGTCTCACATAGCTCAGGATATAGCTTATAGCAGTGATTCCTAATGCTGCAGCCCTTTAATACAGTGCCTCATATGGTGGTGACCCCAACCATAGTTATTTTCATTGCTACTTCATAATTGTAATTTTGCTGCTGCCATGAATCCTAACATAAATATCTGTTTTTCAGTGGTCTTGGGAGACTTCCATGAAAGGGAGTTGGCTCCAAAGGGGTCGTGAACCACAAGTTGAGAAGCACTGGTTTAGATGATCTTGAACTCTAGATTTTCCTGCCTCCACATGCTGGGTGGGATTGCGGGTGTGGGCCGTGGTGTCTGGTCTACGGGGCGCTAGGGGACAGAACCCAGGGCTCTGTACAAATCAGTTTCGTTCCCCTCAAGACCAAGCTCCTCGCTTTCCCACTCGGGATCTAGACAGGAACACAGCTAATGCTTTGAATGCTTCCTGATGTGGGGAGTGCTAGATATTGATGGGAGAGAAGAGACTTTAAAACACACATTAGTACCCTCCACTGTTGAAAAGGTCCTGCGCAACAGGAAAGAGCATCAGGGAAGAGCTAATGTACAGGTCTAATTTACCGTGGCCGCCAGAGGGCAGCACTGAGTCAAGGAGGAGAGGCGACATGGCCGCTCAGAGACAAAAGACTAAAGAAACGGAGATTGCTGAACCAGAGAAGCACATTCCACCCTGTTCTCAGCGCTTTGGCATTTTAGTGTGGTTTTCTGCCCTTCACAGTTCAGTGATGTGGGTTTGAAATTCTTTCCTTGATGGACATTATGGTGCACACCTGTGATTCTGGCCACAAGTTAGTGTTCAGAGTGAGTTCTTAGACAATTTGTGTCCAGTTTGGGCAATTTAGCCCAAAATAAAATTTAGTCTCAAAATAAAAAGTGGAAGGTGGGGTGGGCTGGAGAGCTGACTCGGTGGTTAAGCACATGTACTGTTCTTTCAGAGGACCCGAGTTTGGCTCTCAGCACCCTCAGATCCAACTCCCCACATATCACCTGTAATTCCAGTTCTCTGGCCTCCAAGAGACACATGCACATACACATAATTTAAAATAATTAAAATATTTTAAAAATGAATTTAGAGGGGCTGGAGAGCCGGGGTGGTGGGGTATAGCTTTGATCCCAGCACTTGGGAGAAAAAGACAAATATCTGAGTTGGGCAGTCTGGTCTACACAGCACTATCTAGGCCTGCCAGATCTGGATACATAGTGAAACCTAGTCTCAAAATAAAAGCAGGGTGAGTGAAATGAGGGTGTGTGTGTGTGTGTGTGTGTGTGTGTGTGTGTGTGTGTGCCGACTGGACATAAAGCTTAGCAGTGAAACAACCCTTGTTTACCATGAATTAGGCCACAGATTCAACCTTCCTATTGCTACCCAGAGGGGGCCAGCAGGTAAAGGCGCACTTCCCACTAAGGGGGACGATGAATCCCCAGAACCCACAGAGTGGGAAGAGAGAACTGACCCCTGAACATCGCTCATTTCCACCCTTGAGCTGTGTTACAGGTGATTGTTCTGAAACATGGATTTATCATTACAAAATGATTTCAGGAAAAGAGCATTTAATGCTGGAAGGCAGGGCGGGCCCAGGTCTGAGTCTGGAAAGAATCTCAGCCAATAGATTCAAAAGTTAGGTTCGAGCCAAAAGTTCAGCCAGCAGATTCAGGGCTTGGGTTTGCACCGAAAGGGTAGCCAATGGCTGCTGCACCCTATACCCTTTGCCCAATCCTGGAATGCCAAGACATGTAGCACCCTGCTTACTTATGCTTTTCTTTAAAAAACCTCTCACCTCTGGGCTTGTGGCCAAAACCCCTCCACTGTGCCAGAACAAAGGGTTTGCATCTGGGTAACCTGTCCAAAGCAATAAACAGACCCTCATGTGTTTACATCGCATCCAGCTCCCTGGTGGTCGGGGGGGGGGGGTGTCCCTCAACATGGGTACAACAGTTGTGAGTCATCAGACATGGTTGCTGGGAATGGAGCTTGGGTACTCTGTAATAGCATGTGCTCTTAACCTATGTGCCACCCTCCAGCCCCTAAAACATTTTTTTTTTAATTAAACTGCTTTAAAAATCAAATAAAGAAATCCCTCTCTGAAGCTCACCATTCTGTATACAGACCCTTGCTGCTCAAGTATAGAGAGGCCCCTGGGAGAAAGCTGAAAGAAGTCTCTTTGATGGCTGTTGACGGTTTCAGTGAGTTGATTGCAGCCCTTTGGCCCTACTTGGCTAGGAATTGTGGGTAGGCAGGGGGAAGCTCTTCCAGAACTGGCAATCCCAGTCCTTGAGTATCCATGACATAAGACCTACTGCTCCAGGCTTTGGAAGCCAGAAACTGTGGCTGCAAATCTGGGCCAGAGGCTGCTCTGGCCCTTTATCCTCTATGCTCTGCAGTTTTCCTAACCCTTTGCTTCCAGATGCAGCTGCTCTCACTGACCCCCAGAACTAAGCTGAAAGTTGGGTGACACTAAGACAGTTTGTCTGTCTGCTTATCCATAGTCTTTCAATTAAGGTAAGAAGGTAGCAGGGAAAAATCCAACAGTTATCATGTAGGGAAACAAGTCACCCTAACTCCAACATTTTAGCATATTTAAAGGAAAAAATAAGGTCTATCACTAATCCCAACAGTGCTTTTTTTAGTATATTGATTTATTTATTATGTATACAGTGTTCTGTCTGCATGTATGCTTGCACCAGATCTTATTATAGATGGCTATGAGCCACCATGTGGTGCTGGGAACTGAACTCAGGTCCTCTGGAAGAACAGACTATGCCCTTAACCTCTGAGCCATCTCCAGCCCTGCTTTTTTTTTTTTTTATTACATGTTCTCAACTATTTCTTTTTGTGTGTGCGGAGGTCAAAGGATCAGGGAACTCTCACCTTTCACCAAGTGAGTCCACAGGACTGAACTGAGATTATCAGGCTTCATGGCAACTGCCTTTACCCCTGAGCCATCTGGATGGTCCTCTAGATCTCTCTAATAGTGTTTAAATTGCCTAGAATGCTTCTACTCTAGTGCCCTAGGCATAGGTGGGGCCCTAATCTGCCCTAACTAGTACCTTTCTTTCCTATGGACTTCTCTCAACTAAATCTTTAATGTCCTGAAGAGGGCAATGAACCACATCCTGTGAAAAGTGATGTCTCTATCTTATAGGAGTCTAAGGGTGAATGAAACTGACCCCTGAGCATCAGCTGTGAACCCTCTGGTTACACATAGACACAGTTAAGCATGTCAGGTGTGGGTTACATCAAGAAGGGAATTGAGGAAAAAACTAAAGGTTTTGTGTTTCTATGTGGGGCTGAGAGTGTAACTCAGCTGGTGGGGTCCCTGTTGGTTTTCCAAGATACTCTGGGTTTGATCTCCAGCACCACATAAGCAGCATGGTGACCTGTGCCTCAGCTCTCAGATGTGAAGGCAGGAACAGATGTTTAAGGCCCTCCTTGGCTGCCTGGCGAGTTTGGGACTGGCCTGATGTACATGAGACTCCGTCTAAAAATAATAAATAAATAAGTTCTTGCCTTTCTCAGCTCTTCCTTCAGTTTTGGGGAGTCCACTAGAGATGACCTCTTAGACACAGTTTAAAGTCAACTGAAAGTCTTTATTTCAGTTGGCTGGGACTACACCCAGGTGTCCAGGGACCTAGGTGTGGCCCTAAGTGTCCATAATACATTTTTTGAAGGCAGAAACAATGTGCTGGCATCTCACTCAGCAGCTTTGAGGGAATGGGGCACAGCAGCTTCCAAGTAAGCAGACAGTTTCACAGAAACTAGGATAAGTTAGCTAGAATGTCTTAATCTCAGGTTCCCGGAAAAGAGTTAGGTAATTTTCCACGGGATTCTCTATCAAGGAGATCAAATTCTAGTTAAACCTGAAATGGTCTCAGCAAGAATGCAGATGAAGGAACCCTTGCCCTGTCACACTTCCCTCCTTCCTCCCCCTCCCTCCCTCCCTTCCTCCTTCCTCCCTTCCTCCCCCCTCCCTCCCTTCCTCCTTCCTCCCTCCCTCCTTCCCTCCCTCTTTTCTTTCTGGTTCTTGTGTAGATACTGAACCCAGGGCTTCACACATCCGAGGCCTGTGCTCTACCACTGAACTGCCTTCAGCATACTCCAAACTTTCTGATTTTGTTTTTAGCCCCACAAAGACAAACTGAAAACCCAGCAGTGGCTCACTGGAGCTCAGAGGGAACACCTGTCATGCACAGTGTGGATGGAGACAGAATTTGATTTAAATTATCAATTGTGATGGACAAAGTCAATATGGCCATGATAGTATCTTGGTCCATGAGAAAGAAGAAATTGAGGTTGGCTGGAAAGAGAGAGAAACAGCTTGATAAAGAATCTAGTTCACGGGGCTGGAGAGATGGCTCAGCGGTTAAGAGCACCCTCTGCTCTTCCAGAGGACCCGGGTTCAATTCCCAGCACCCACATGGCAGCTAACAACTGTCTGTAGTTCCAGTTCCAGGCAAACACCAAGGCAAATAAATAAATAAATAAAGTTTAAAAAAAAAAAAAAAAAAAAAGAATCTAGTTCACATCCCCAACCCACATAAAAACCTGAGAATGGTGATGTCCACTGGTGATCCCATCACCGAAAAGGTAGGGATATGAGGATTTTTGTGACTATTTGGTCAGCCACTTCTGTGATTTCCAGGCAAGCGAAAAGCCCTGTATTAAAACACCAAGGTGGGTGGCTCCTGAGGTTGCCTGGGTGCACAGACACAGACACACACCCCACTTACTCAAGGCCACAAACATTGTGATCCTATGTGAGTGCAGTCCGTTTATTTTTGTTTCCTTTTTTAATTTTTTCAATATTTATTTTTATGTGAATTGGTGCTTTGCCTGCGTGTATAACTGTGTAAGGGTGTCAGATCTTGGAATTATACACAGTTGTTAACTGCCATGTGGATGCTGGGAATCGAACTCAGGTCCTCTGGAAGAACAGTCAGTGCTCTTAACCACTAAGCCATCTCTCCAGCCCTTGTTTCCTATTTTTACGATTTTTTAAAAAATATATGCCAGGTGTAGTGGTACATACTTTTAAGTTCATACTTAAGTGGCAGAGGCAGATGAATCTCTATGAGTTTGAAGCCAGCCTGGTCTACACAGTGAGATCCAGGCCATTTGGTGAGACCATATTTAACATGTGTGTGTATGTGTGTGTGTGTGTGTGTGTGTGTGTGTGTGTGTCTGTCTGTCTGTCTGTCTGTCTGTGAGTGAGTGAACATTTTGTCTGCATGTATATATGTATGTGTAGTATACATGTACCTGGTATCTGTGCTGGTCAGAAGAGGGCATTGAATCCCCTGGAACTGAAGCTACAGGTAGCTAGCTGTGAGTCACCATGTGGTTGTTGGGAATGGAACCAGGGTCCTCTGAAGAGCAGCCAGTGCCCTTAACTACTGAGCCATCTGTCCAGTTCCTCATTTGTTGACTGTAGCATTCTGTCTAAGATGTCTTTAGAACAGCACACATTACCTCCAAGGTGTTTGGGCTTTGTATTGACTCCGCAAGAAGGGGTAAACTAGATCCCAGTATATGGGGCCTCATTCCTCCCCACACGGCCCTTAATTTCCCTCTTTACTTTTTAGTTTTATTTCATGCACATGGCTGTATGTCTGTGTGCTGCTTGCATGGCCTCCAGAGGCCAGAGAGGCCTTTGTTTCCTTTTATACAGGCTGCGCCTCCTGTGGGATAAGGACCCTGCTCTCACCTCACACTTTCCTTTCCTCATGAAAGAGACAAGACTCTAGAAAGGACCAATCATCAGGAGCCTGTGCCCTTCCCATACTCAGGTGAAGCAACCTAGCTGGGACCCCTGATTCACTCAGGCAGCTTGGAAGCATCTTTTCGGGGTGACTGACTGCTCTGTGGCACCGAGTCTGGACTCCATTGTTCTCTGTTTCATGATGGCCTCCTATCAGCCCCTAGTGATGGGACCTGAACTGTGTGACTTTACAGTCATCCCCAATGGGCTGTAAGAATTCCCTCAATATGCAAACAATTCCCTCAACCGCAGGGGGACGGACGTGTTAAAAGCCACTCCCTGGGACAGGAGGGCTAATGGGCTGACATTGTGAAGTAAAGTTGTTTCTGGATCTGAGCTTTATTTCAGTGAGATGTGGAAACAGCGGCCATGGCTGCAGTGAAGTTTCCTCCAGTGTTTGTGTGGAAGCTTCCACAAGAGAGGTTCTGACTGGCTGACAGGGGCTGGAGAGATGGCTCACTGGTTAAGAGAACCGTCTGACTGGCTGACAGTGAGAGGCAGTTACGGGTGCAGAGGGGCCTGTCCAGCCGTCTCTCACAGTAACTCACAGAAACCTTGCAGGCTGTTTCCATAGAGACTTGATGAAAACTCAGCACAAGACTCCTAGAGTTGGGTGAGGAAGCACATCACATGCCTGAGGCCCCAGCACTTGGAAAATGGAGACCGTAACAACACAGCCAGTTAGAGGCCCATCTAGACTTCCTGAGATACTGCTTCAAAATGAAACACAAAATCACCTAACACTACAAACTAGTAAATATTTTTCCACATTTATTTGGTCTGGCCTAAGGTACCGCTGTGGTCAGAGACCACTTTTGGGAGTTAGTTGTCTCTTTCGTCTGTGTAGACCCTCAGGGTCACTAGGCCCGATGGTAAGTACCGTTATGAGCTGAGCAGTCTGACAGCCCAGAAGCAGCAATCCTGACTGCATTGTACTTACTAGCGCTCATTTCTGCCCAGTCTCTCAGTCCCATGGTGTTTTCAGGCTGTATTGTTGTATTTTAGGGGGTTTTCTCACTATGGAGTTTGGGAGCAAAGGTATGCACTACCCGGTCTGGCTGTCCACCCCCCTTTTTTTAATAGCACCTCTCAGCCTGGCTTTTTATTCCACAGTCTCTTGTTTTGAAATGAACATAACATCCTAATAATCTTTTCCAGGTGGCCTTCACATTCTGCTAGTAGCCACTGGCTGCTTTCTGCCTACGTTGCAAGACCAGTTCCCAGACTTCCCCTTTTCATTTCTGCTCCCCTGTGTCCTCTTTTCTGTTTTCGGTCTTCTGGCTGTGCAGTTGTTGCCCCAGAGGCAGGTGTCCTGGAGGTTTTATATGGCAACTGGGACTCCTGCCCTGGGATGATGATTCAGAGAGCCGGAGGCCAAGGGAAGTGAAGCCCAGGTGCAACTGGATTGCCTGATGGAATCTATGGTCCTCCCCAGGCCGCTGTCCCAGGCAAAGTTAGTAAGGAGCTTGAAGAGAGTAAACTCAGCTCAAGAAATGACATTTTGTATTCTAGTAGCCATAGAGATAAAATAGAGTTCAGTTCCACATTCCTGGCAGGGGCTTGCCCAGTTCTAGGAGAGAATGAGCTGCACATCTAGATGATCCAGGTGGGGTCCAGGTCTAAAAGGAGTCTTCCATTTTAGAGAACTACGCTAAACTAAAGCAGACAGAGCCCTGAGAAAGATTCCTTTATCCAGTTCGCAGAGACCATAGCTAGAAACTGCTGTTCACAGAGGGCAGCATGACATGAGTTCTGACTGCAGGATCCATAGCACCCTGGCCCTGCTAACTGACCACCAAATGCTCTAGTCAAAATACACCACCATCATTCCTGGGCCAGCTGCACGTTCCAGGGTTGATGGTGGGCTTCCCCCATCTATAGGAGACATTCCAGGGCACAGAACCAGGACAGCTTGCCCATACCCCAAGGACAAGCTATGGGACCCTGCACAAAACTAGCCCAAACATGCCAGGAAGAAATAATAATAATAATTTTCACCTTGGTACTAACCAATCAAAAGCCTGACCTGTTGTTACCAGGCACCCCCACCCTAGTTTCTGGAAAGCCCCTAGCACCAGCCAATTAGCTAATGACTCGTACCATTATCCTCACCTGAACTCAATTCACAGCCTTGGGCTATAAAAGGAGCCCCCCCCCAATCAACCCTCCTGCATGATTCCGGTGTAACGGACATCTGGAGTGGTTCACGAGCTAGCTTGTCTCTATCAATAAACCTTGCTTTTGCATTCTGCTACCTCCTTGTCTCTGGTGGTCTCTCCAGGGTCGAGACTTTGGGCATAACAGCAGCTATTTGTTTTTGTTTTGTTTTTTTTTTTTTTCCTGAAGATAGATGTGAGAGAAATAGGGAGAGACAAATCCTAGCTCCTGGTTGATTTATTTTTAATTATTTTTATTTATTTTTTTTACTTTGAGACAGGGTCTCATATATCCTAGCTAGGCTGGTCTTCAACTTCCTTTGTAGCCTAAAATGACCTTGACCTTGACCTTCTGATCCTGCTGTTTCCTTTTCCCTGGTGCTGGGATGACAGGACTGGGGCTCCCTGCTTGCTTTGTGTGGTGCTGAGAATTGAACTCGGGTCGTCAGGTTTTCACTGCAAGCCCCTTTACTTGCTGAGCCACCTTACCAGCCCCAGTGTGGCTGTCTTCTATTTGCCTTTTAAAAAAGATTTATTTATTTTTATTACATATCTCTGAATGCGGTGCTTGCATGCACTGCCTTTGGAAGAAGCCAGAAGCCACTGAAACTGGAGTTTTAGAGAGCTGTAAGCTGACATGTAGGTACTAGGAATGGAGCACAGGTCCTCTGGAAGATCAGGCAATGCTCTTAACTGCTGGCCCATCTCTCCAGTACCCCCTCCCCCTTTCTTTTCTTCTTTTCTTTTATTGAGACAGGGTCTCATTGTGTTTCTCTGGCTATCCTGGAACTCCCTATTAGCCCAGCTGGCTTCAGACTCACAGAAATCTGCCTACCTCTGTCTCCTGAGAATGTGCATTAAAGGTATGTACCTGGCCCCAGCATAGAATTTTAAAGTGTTTTGGCTCATTGCTCTGGCTTGGAAGCTACTAGGTTCTTCCTCTGGCTTACTGGCACAGTATTTATCTCTACAGGTGTTAATTACAGTAGCCTTAAGCTGCCGGATCTGGAGATACTGTAGCAGCCTCTAATTAACAGTCAATCACTTTCTCCAAGATCAAGTGGTAGGCCTGAAATTGAGAACTGAGGAAGACGTCCAACCAGGAGGGTGCATTTGAGGGACTCTGATCCTGAAGGTTGTGCCAGCAGTCCCTGGGAGTCCCTGGATGTCCTGTGTGATGGGAACCTAAATGCTGAGCATGGAAACCAGGATGCCCCAGGGCACTGTGTAGCTGGGTTCTAAACTGACCAACTTAGCAAACCCTCTTAGTGATTGCTTCCAGACTGAGGCAGAGCACAAGAGCTACCTCAGCTTTTCCTGATGCACAGGAGTATTTCGCAGTGACTCAAAGGTGCTCTGGACAGGATACTGCATAGGCAGTGGGCAGGCTTGTCTCAGCCATGGGAAACACATTCTAAGATCCTCAAGTGTAAATGAAAATTCCTAAAAAGGGGCCTGGAGAGATGGCTCAGCGGTTAAGAGCACTGACTGCTCTTCCAGAGGACCAGGGTTCAGTTTCCAGCATCCACATGGCAGCTCACAACTGTCTGTAGTTCCAGTTCCAGGCAAACACCAAGGCAAATAAATGAAAAAATAAAGTTAAAAAAAAATTCCTAAAAAGAAGTTATGTCTGGCTGTAACAAAAAGCTCCTGGAAGGAGTTTCTGTAGAGACTGACAGACCAACTGGAATTCCATTCCAGTAGAGAAATTGGAATTTTGTAGGTTCAGAAGTAATTACTTTATTCAGGCTAGTTTTAGACCCCTAGAACAGCCTCGCCCCATTCTGTAACCAAACTAACAATAAATAAAAGCCTCTTAGAAAATCTTGACTCGGGGCTGGAGAGATGGCTCAGCACCGTCTGCTCTACCAGAGGACCCGGGTTCGATTCCCAGCACCCACATGGCAGCTAACAACTGTCTGTAGTTCCAGTTCCAGGCAAACACCAAGGCAAATAAATAATAAATAAAAGTGTTAAAAAAAAAAAAAAAAGAAAAGAAAATCTTGACTCAGCACAATGCCAGCTTTCACCAGTCCAAGGGTGTTCCCTGTCTCCATGCATCTGCCTCTGGTGAATCCATCAACATATTTTAAACTTGTCCTGATTTATAACTTTCTTTGTAAATGAAAAGAAAAGGGAAGGACATGACTTCTCCTAGGTATGGTGGAGGACAAAGTTTGTTGTAGATAAAAGCCAGGCCATGTGAGGAGAGGGAGGAGCCAGGAGTGTAAAAGGTAGACAAAAAGGACCTAGTAACCAAAATGGCTGGATTATATAGGGAAGAGCCCCTGGGGGAAGGAGAGTTCCGGGCAGAGGATGAGGTATGCCAGGCATACGCTGTAACAGGTAGGGACTGAGGGATGATGGGAGAACCTGGCAGCCTGGCCTGCTTTGATATATTAAACAGACCTCAGTCATTTATCTGGGGTTTGAGACCTAACACTGTTCTGTAAAACTATAAGAACATTGGACTGTGGAGTTTGTGATAACAGAAGCATGTGTTCCTGGACAATGGTCACTCATAATAGCTCCAGAATAAACTATCTCTTATTCTCTTTTAGGTGAAAGTTGTAGTTTGCATGTTGACACAAGGGATGCCTGAAAGCCAGACAGTAACAGTTGGTATGGATGCTCATGTTTGCTGGTCCCATACATATATACCTATAACTAATTCTTAATTATGTGTGTGTGGTGAGTATAGGTGCTTGGGAAGGCAGGAGGTGTCAGTCACTTAAGGCTGGAGTTATAAGGTTATGGGCTGCTCAGGGTGGGTCCTGGGAACCAAACTCAGGTCTTCTGTAAGAGCAGCATTTGCCTCTAACTGATGAGCTGTAAGTTGTTCTTTTGTTTTTAGAAAGGATTTCATGTTGCCCAGGCTGGCCTTGAACTCCTCATCCTTCTGTCTCAATCTCAAGTTTTGGGGTTACACAAGCCTATTTTAATTGGTTGATTAGGTAAATAAGAGATTAACAACAGCTAATAATAAAACTATTATAATACTGCACAGTATAGGAAGCCTTTAGAACTATGAATTGTTTCTGGAATTCCTACTTAGTATTTTCTAGCCCTGGATGACCCAGAGTATTTGAAGATGTGGAGACTAAAGGTTTGGATATGGGGCAGCTTCTGTACAGAAAGCAAGTCCCTCTGCTTGGCTAAGTCCCAGCTCCCTTGGCAGGGCAGACCTGTGGTCAGACAGCTGGGGTGGAGCCTTATGGCAGTCTTCTAAATTACTTTAGACAACCCACTTGGCCAGGCTGTCTCCTGGGCCGCCTTTGCAGTTTGTTCCAGAGGCCGGTTCTTCCTGGAAATGGGAGTCAGTTCAGGACAGAGAATGCCGGGAGCAGAGTCTGGCTCTGAAGGAAAGAAAAGCCTTCCAATTGTGCGTGAGATAGCAGATTGCAGAGCTGCATTGGGCGGGGCAAAGCATTTGTTTCAGAGGCATGCCACCAGAGGGCGCTCTTTCCACACCTCACACCTAGAGGGCATGCTCGTGTGTGTACCTGTGTGTGTGTGTGTGTGTGTACATGTTGCAAATGGCTTTTCTATGATTACAGTACAAAGACATGATTAGCTTTCCTAAATGATGTATTCAACTCAGTCTGCAGCAGCGTGTGTTTGTCATACTTCTGGGTTACATGTAGCTCTGGTTATGTAACATCACCCTTGCCGATGTGCTGAGGGTAAAGGAGTGATAACTAGCTCTCACTTTTCAACTGCCATTTGGGTTTTCTCATTTGCTGTCAGGGTCACAAGATAGTGGTTGGAGACCCAGCCAAGGGAGGAGAGGTATGTGGAAGCTGAATCGTGAGCCCCAGCCTCTGGGTGAATTCTGCTACTCTCTAGAAGTACCAGCAGCAGTACTAAGAGGTCCAGGGCTAGGAGGGGGTTGTAGCATATGCCTTTAATCCAAGCATTTGGGAGGCAGAGGCAGGTAAATCTCTGAGTTTGAGGCAAGCCTGGTCTACAGAATGAGTTCCAGGACAGCCAGGGCTACCTAGAAAAACCCTGTCTCAGGCTGGAGAGATGGCTCAGCGGTTAAGAGCACCGTCTGCTCTTCCAGAGGACCCGGGTTCAATTCCCAGCACCCACATGGCAGCTAACAACTGTCTGTAGTTCCAGTTCCAGGCAAACACCAAGGCAAATAAATAAACAAAGTTTTTTTTTTTAAAAAAAAAAAAAAAAAAAAGAAAAACCCTGTCTCAAAACCAAAACAAACTAAACCTAAAGGTCCACGATCCCTGGCAAACTCTCCTTGCTTCTGCCAAGTACCATAGAAACAAGTGTTTCTATGACAACTTTCTTTGGGGTGGCTAACTCACAAATAACAACACAGAGACATCATTAATCATGAAAGCTTGGTCTTGAGCTTAGATTTGTCCCCAACTAGCTCTTATAACTTAAAATAACTTAGTTCTATTAATCTATAGTCTGCCATATGGCTTTTTTGCTCCCTTTCCATCCTGTAAGTCTGATTTGTTCTGCATCTCGATGGTCTCTGTGCCTAGAGCCATCTCTTTTTCTTTCTCCCAGAAATCCTGCCTAGCCTAGCTATTAGCCATTCAGCTCTTTATTAAACCAACCAGATAAAAATACATCTTCACAGTGTATAAAAAGATTATCCCTCAGCATCCAAGGGTGGAACTGCAGGCAAGGTGGCTCAGGATCTGTCAGCTGACCTGCCACCTAGCACAGAAAAGCAGAGGGAGCAAGGGGCAGACAGAGAAGTGAGGGAGGCAGAGAGGCTGTGCAAGGTGAATAGGACTCAAGGGATGAGGCTAGCTTTTATTTAATGGCATAAAGAGCACCATGCAATGCTGTACTCACTGTGCCTCTATATAAAGCACTGCTCACCCCAGCCTGGGTCAAAACACAAGCTAGGAAGGTATTGGAAGTCATCCAGCAAGTCTGAAAGGATTTCAGGATTATGGGCTGAGAAATCCCTTGGATAAGGCCAAGAGAATGGTATGTTTTTCTAGAAAAGTGCCATGTTTGATACAGTGCTGCCAGATTGCCAGAGGTGGGGATAGGGGTCTAATTTGGGAGAGAATACAGGAGATGAGATGCTGAATCCTCTGTGGTGTCTGTGAGGAGGACCCATTGAGGTTTCCTTGATGTTCCTGAGGGGAGAGAGGCTGGGTGGCAGTCAGCAGATGAATAGTTTACCTTGTAGTTTTTGCCAAAGGTAGAGAGATGTAGGACACAGAAGGCATGGGTCTCCTCAGCATGCTGGAGGCAGCAGGCACAGTTCATCGTTTGGGGAGCATTTATAAAGGATGCAATAGGATGCCTGTGACCTGGAGACCTGAAGACCAAAAGCTACCCAGCACCCCTGTGTAGGGCTGACGTTCCTCACCCAGATACTCTCCTTTTCTTTCTTCATTTTTTTTTAAACTTTATTTATTTATTTGCCTTGGTGTTTGCCTGGAACTGGAACTACAGACAGTTGTTAGCTGCCATGTGGGTGCTGGGAATCGAACCCGGGTCCTCTGGAAGAGCAGACGGTGCTCTTAACCGCTGAGCCATCTCTCTAGCCCCCTTCTTTCTTCATTTTTAAAAAAGATTTATTTTATGTGTGTGAGTGTTGTGATTGCATGTGTATGTATACCACATGTGTGCCTGGTATCCAGGGAGGTCAGAAGGGGTTGTTGGGTATTCTAGACCAAGAGTTACTGATGGCTATGAGCCACTGTATAGATACTGAGAATTGAACCCAGGTCCTCAGCAGGAGCAACAAGGGCTCTTAACCTCTGAGCCATTTCTCCAACTCTGCTAAGCTCCTTTTCATCTAAATGAGAGTGCTGGAGAGATGGGTCTGCGATTAAGAGCACTTGCTGCTCTTCCAGAGGCCCTCGGCTTGGTTTCTAAACCTACATGGGGTCAAACCTACATGGGGGGGTCACAACTGCTTGTGACTCCAGCTCCAGAGTAACTAACTCCCTCTCTGGTTTCCATGGACACCTGTACACAAGTGGCACTTATTCACACAGACACATGTATACACAAATTTAAAAAAATTTTTCTAAGCTGGGCATGGCAGTGCCCACCTTTAATACCAGGACTTAAGAGACAGATGCAGGAGGATCTCTGTGAGTTTGTGACCAGCCAGGTCTTCAAAGTGAGTTCCAGGATAGCTAGGGCTGCTACACAGAAAAACTCTATCTCAGAGAAATACAAAACAAAAAACCACAAAATAAAAATAACAAGAAACCTCCCAATAACTCACCCCAAAACAGACAATAAATAATAAATAATAATAATCACAAACAGATAATAAGGAGGAAAAGGGGAGTTAAGAAACTCCTCAAACATTGGGGCAGTATACTGGATAGTTTTATGTCAACTTATACAAATGGGTGCCATTGAGGGGAGGGAGCCATAATATTAAAAAATACCCCTAGAAGATGGCTGTTGGTAAGTCTGTAGGGCAATGTCTTAATGTCTTAGTTAGGGTTTCTATTGTTGTGAAGAGACACCATGACCACAGCAACTCTTTTTTTAAAAATTTATTATGTATACAGTATATAGAAGAGGGTACCAGATGTCATTATAGATGGTTGTGGCCACCATGTGGTTGCTGGGAATTGAACTCAGGACCTCTGGAAGAATGATCAGTGCTCTTAACCTCTGAGCCATCTCTCCAGCCCCGACCACAGCAACTCTTATGAAGGAAAACATTTAATCAGGGCTGGCTTACAGTTTCAGAGGTTTAGTCTATCATCATGGCAGGTCATGGCAGCATGTAGGCAGACATGGTGCTAGAGAAGGAGCTGAGTGTAGAGAAGGAGCTACATCCAGAGCAGGCAGCAGGAAGTAGTCTGTTTCTCTGGGCGTGGCTTGAGCATATATGAGCCCTCAAAGCCCAGCTTCATCGTGACATACTTCCAATAAGGCTACACCCAGTAATAGTGCTACTCCCTTTGGGGGCCATTTTCTTTCAAACCCCCACGGTCATTTTCTTAATTAGTGAGTGATGGAGGAGAGCCCAGCCTGTTGTGAGGGGTCTCATCCCTGGGAAGGTGGTCGTGGGTTCTATAAGAAATCAGGCTGGGTAAGGGATGAAGAGCAAGCCAGTAAACAGTGTTCCTCCATGGTCTCTGCATCAGCTCCTGCCTCCAGGATCCTGCCCTGTGTGAGTTCCTGTGTTAACTTCCTTAGATGATGAACAGTGAAGTGGAATTGTCAGATAAACCTTTTCCTCCCCAGGTTACTTTGGTGATCTTTCATCAAAGCAATAGTCAACCCAAGACAGGCAGTGAGAGGAAAGACTGTGTTAGGCAGGAAAAAAAAAAAAACTCTTAAAAAATTATTAGAGATGGAGCTGCCTTTAATTGATAGTATTGTTGCTTGATGAGGTCTTTCTGTACAATGTCAAACTGATTTCGAATTCCAGGCTGGTCTTGAACTCTTCAGTGCTGGGATTGTATGTCTGACTCACTGTGTAGCAGCAGCAATAGGAATGAGAAAATTATACAAATTAAAACCTGATTGGGTGGGGTGGGCCCCTGCCCTTAATCCCAGAACTCAATTGGCAGACACAGGTGGATCTCTGTGAGTTCCACACCAGCCATCATACCCCGCCACATCTCAAGCCTCTTGCTATTGTCTTGTTTGAGACATAGTCTCTTATGGTTTAGAATGGCTTTGAACATTGTATCTTTCTCTTACCTTAGCCTGTACCTTAGCCTCCATTACAGGCGTGTTCCACCATGCGCATACTTAGGCCCTATGTTTGTGTTTTATTTTAATTCCTTTGGAAGCCAGAAAAGGGCATCAGATCTCTTGAAACTGGAGTTATAGATGGCTATGAACTGTCATGTGGGTGATGGGAACTAACTCAGGTTCTTTGGAAGGCAGCCTGTGCTCTCAGCTGCTGGGTCATCCATCTCTCTAGCCCCTGTGGTTTTAAGAGTATGAGAGTGGCCAAGAGCATCACTAGCCATCAGTGTCAAAAGCCTGAGAGAGTTGGTGAGGAAATCAAATCCTTTTAGTTGCAGCTGGTAAGGAATATCTTAATTTTGTTGTTTTCCCCCCACCACTTTCTCCCTATTACACACACACACACACACACACACACACAGCAAAAAGCAAATCACAGCAGCATATTTGATTTATTGTTTCAGATTTGAGGCCTTCTTGGAAAAGAAAGGGGATAAGGGCTGGGCTTCTATCTTGTGCTTGGCACTTTTCTTGAATGTTTTTTATTTTTTTGATACAGAGTCTTGTTTTCTAGACCAGGCTGACCTTGACATCATGATGATCCTCCTGCCTCCACCTATGCTACCACACTGGCTAGCCCGGGCTACATAGTGAGTCACTATCTCAAAATAAGAGACTAAAAGATAAACAATGTTGCATGAAGCAGAGCATGGCATGAAATAGCCAGAACAAAATAAATGTTACTTCCTGGCTGTTTGTATATTTGAGGAACTCTGCAAAGGCCTCCAGGAGCCCTGTGCTCCCCTGAGTCAGGAAGCCATCTTTTCACTTCAGGCTTGTATGTGGTCCATATCAGCCTCAGTCTGTTCATATAGCCTCATGGTGTTCTTACTGCCAAGATCCCAAGGTCTCCTGATGGCACTAACCCTTTGCTTGTCTATATGAGGCTGTTTGTGAACTCAGGAGTCCTCGATAGGGCACAGCTTCTCCACTTCCCAGCTCCTGCCCTGCTCCACGGGTCTCCCCTGAGGTCTTGCTGGACCTTGAGCTGGCCTGGACTGTAGAACTAGCAGGAACCTCTTGGCTCCTCTCTGACTGCCCTCAGAGACACTGGGCTCTCTGCATACTTCCTACCACATGATCCTCACAAGGTACTGTGAGCTCTAGCAAACAAAAAAAAAACCTTTGTGGGGCTTCTGAGCTCTGGCTTCCCAGGCCAAGGGAGTCCAAAGTCCTTTCTCTTGGCTTGGAAGTGTGTGTGTGTGGGTGAGGTTGGGTAAAGAAAAACAAAGTATACATTAGCTTCACTCACTCATGCATGCTCTCAGGAGTCTGTGTTCTCTAGTCAGAAAACTGACTTCCCCTGTCAAGGCTGCATTCCTTGGCCACAGCTGCTTCTGGACAAAGTCTCATGTAGCACAGGCTAGCTATGTAGCTCAGGATGACCCTGCACTTTTAATCTTCCTGCCTCTGTTTCCCAAGTGAGATGACTTACAGGTATGGACTACCATGCTTGACTAGAGAAAAAGAAAAAA
>PVIH01002790.1:147184-177804 GCA_004025045.1 Sigmodon hispidus
TTCTGAAACTCACTCTGGAGACCAGGCTGGCTGGCCTTGAACTCACAGATCCACCTGCCTCTGCCTCACAAGTGCTGGGGTTAAGGGCATGCACCACCTCAGCTTGGTCCTCTTTCTTTTTTGATGCAGGATCTTCCTAGGTTCCCCAGGATGACTTTGAGCCCCTGGGTTTGGGTTTAATTAATTCTCTTGTCTCAGTTTTCTAAGCCACTAGGAATACAGGCATGCACCATAGCATGTGGTCTACAAACAGCTTTAATTTTTTTATATATTTTATTTTTAGTTATGTATGTTTGTGGCTGATTGAGTGTGGGTTTGTGCTGTCAGAGTTCAGAAGAAGACCTCAGATCTCCCAGATATGGAGTGAACACTTTGTAAGCTGCTTTGGGGGTGGGGAGCTGGGAACTGCAGCCAGGTCCTGTGTGAGAGCAGTACAGGTTCTGAACATCAGAGGCATTGACTCAGCCCCACAAAGGACTTGCTTTTCTTTTTTTTTTTTTTTTAAAATAACTTTATTTATTTACTTATTTATTTGCCTTGGTGTTTGCCTGGAACTGGAACTACAGACAGTTGTTAGCTGCCATGTGGGTGCTGGGAATCGAACCCGGGTCCTCTAGAAGAGCAGAGGGTGTTCTTAACCGCTGAGCCATCTCTCCAGCCCCGGACTTGTTTTTCTTAATACCTAGTCAGGCCAACGTGTATCAGTGAGGGGAGAAGAAGATGAAGAGTTAAGAATGTGAAAGTGAGGCAGAATGGGAGAAAGAGAACCAAGAGACCACAGAGGGGAAGAGAAGGAAGTGTGAGGGATGGTGGCCACTGAGCCTGTCTGGAGAAGGGGCAGGAGGAGGCATGCTCTCTCATCTTTCTGCTTTCCTCTGTCCAAATGAGCAGCTACATGGATCTCTGGCTTCTTCCTCATCTCTCTGCTGTGTGGAGTGTGTGGAATGCTGTGCTCACATCTCACAAGCAGCTGGATACTGAGATAACTCCCTCCCTGGAATCTAGAGAATTCGGGGTGCTGTGGAGAGAGCGAGCTAGAAAGAAGGCCTGAAGAGAGAGGGAGTTGGCGTCAATGTCTCTCCGGCTGTCAACAGGACCTGGACAGGATCCATCCTTGAAAGAGATGGGCAACAGGGCTGGGGGAGGGGTGGATGGCAATCTTACAGAAGGGTGTCTGGGATGCCAGTGTGTGCTCATGTTTGCAGGGACCATTTCCTTGAAAGCCAGCAAGTGGGAAAGTGGTATTGAAACTCAAGCTCCCATCATGCTTTGCAGCTGGGACCTGATGCAGGACACTCAAGAGCTCTGCTCTCAGGACCTGCTTGGTGGTTTCTAGACCTTCACCTTTCTGCTGAGCAGGCACCAATGTGACCTTATCCTTCAAGGTAGAAATGCAAGTACAGTAGCAACCGGGCCAAAGTCCTGTCTGTCTCTGAACAGCAGTGTCTTGAGTGCCTGATGGTGTCTTATTCCGCCCCGTGTTATTCCTTTTGGCAAGAGCTTCTCACAAACACCTCCGGTTTGTGATCTGCAGCTGTTGCTCTAACTTGTAACTAGATACTATGAATGCTGGTTATAAGAAACACTTGTCAATTGAGGAAGAAAAAGACTGTTGTGGTCTGAATCAGGCATGTCCTAAGGAGCTCATGGACTTGTGATGTGGGGTGCCTTTCTGTACACTGTGAATATACTTGATTACCCCTGGTTAATAAAGAGGCTGTTTTGGCCTTTGGCAAGGCAGCTTGGAGGCAGGTGGGAAATCCAAGCAGAAATAAAAGACCAAGAAAGGTGAAGTCACAAACAGATGCTACAGGCGGTCACCTAGAGAACAAGATGTAATGGGACACAGGTAAAGAAAGCCACAGAGCCAC
This sequence comes from Sigmodon hispidus, assembly GCA_004025045.1. Taxonomy (NCBI): domain Eukaryota; kingdom Metazoa; phylum Chordata; class Mammalia; order Rodentia; family Cricetidae; genus Sigmodon; species Sigmodon hispidus. The sequence continues at coordinate 149,056 of PVIH01002790.1, forward strand.
ATGGCAATGCATAGATTAATAAGAATGAGTTAAATTATAAGAACTAGTTGGTAATGAGTCTGAATTATTAAGCCAAACAGCTTGTAATTAATATAAGCCTGTGTGATTATTTGGGACCGAGCAGTTGGTAAGTGACATGGCAGTTGACCAGGACTCCCAGTGACCTTCAAGGTGCATTGGATGAGTCCAATCAAAGTCTGGCAGAAGGGTGATCAGCAAGATTGCTGTCTGTCCATAACTAGGTGTATTGATCATTCTAAAACAGTCCTGCTCCAGTCAATAATATTAAATTCAAGAGAGAACTGTCATAAGCCTGTCATGTAAGTCTGGGAGCTGTGCCCTAAGGGGACACTGCATTGGGGAAAGAGTGGATCTGTATTTTATTTATTTATTACTATTATCTTAGTTTTTGAGACAGGGTTTCTCTGTGTAGTCCTGACTGTCCTGAAGCTAGCTCTGTAGACCAGGATGGCCTCAAACTCACAAAGATTTGCCTGTCTGTGCCTCCCGAGTGCTGTGATTAAAGGTGTGGGTCACTACTGCCTGGCAAGAGTGGGTCTTTATTTATGTAACCTCAAAGGGTACGATAGAGTTAAAAGTCTAAAAGAAAGTTGGTCATGCTTCTTATCAGCTGAGTTAGGTGAATCATCACCCACAGTATTAAATAAAGTAGTCATTTTATCCTTTAATTAATATGATGAACATTGGGGCTGGAGAGATGGCTCAGCGGTTAAGAGCACTGACTGTTCTTCCAGAGGACCTGAGTTCGATTCCCAGCATCCACATGGCAGCTAACAACTCTTTGTAATTCCAAGATCTGACAGTTACACAGTTATATACGCAGGCAAAACACTCATTCACATTAAATAAATATTTTTTAAAAATATGATGAATATTGGGGCTGGAGAGATGGCTCAGTGGTTAGTTAGGAGCAGTGACTGTTCTTCCAGAGGACCCGGGTTCAATTCCCAGCACCCACATGGCAGCTCACAACTGTCTGTAGTTCCAGTTCCCAGTTCCAGGCAAACACCAAGGCAAATAAAATAAATAAAGTTTAAAAAAATATGATGAATATTAAGAAAAAAAGGCACGTGAAGGAGAATTGCTACACCTGAGGCTGGAAAAACTATACCAGGCAAATAACTTACATCACGATCAGAACTGAAGTTCACTAGTGTAAATGACAGATGGGAAAGCTTGGTCACCAGGTATCATGGAGTCTGGCAAGATGGTTTCTTCTAAGAGCATGCTGAAAGGTGTAGATGATGGCATAAATCCCAAAGGCTATGGGGATTGCAGAATATGAGCCAAGGGCTATAAATCAGATGCTGAAGTTGTCCTCCCGATATATGATGACATTTCTGGATAGTACTAAAATTTATCCAAACTTTGTGTTAACAAAGCTACTGTCGGTACAGATGATGTGCAGCTGGAAATCCATCGTCATGCCAACCAGTCTTTCACTTCCCCACACCCAAAAGATTTCTTACTAGATTTTGCAAGACAAAGAAATGACAACACAGCTTACATAATGTAGCATATGAAAGGATGATTTAGTATACTTTTATTATTATTAATAGATTTTCTGACCCCTGTAATAAGTTTTTCCTCTAATGCAGTAAACCATATCAGGCTGAAATGAAAAAGTATGGCAAAGAATTTCAAATTTTAAAAAATGATAAAGTATAGCAACAGGTATATTGAGGTATATTTTTATCTTATTTTTATATAGAAGGATTAATATTTATAACGGGTTTATATGAAACACTCACTGAATCAAAGATTGAAACTTAGGGCAATTCCTAGAAAGTTGGACAGTGATTCACATTCTCTCTCCAGGAGCTCAGGTAACAAATGGGGAGTGGGGTCGGTGGAGGGGGGACGACCCAATGCATGTGTTCTTAAACTGGCCTCCACTCCCTGTACATGGGTCTCAAGACCTAAAGACCACACCTCTAGGTCTGATTCCCACTATAGCAACTCCCAGGTGTCCTGAGTCAAGGTTTTATTGGCTGTAGTGAGCAGTGATGACCTGTCTGCCATAAGCTGGCTTTGTGCCCAAGTATGGTCAAAAGCTCAGGTCGGGACTAAGACACTTGGTGGCATTGGGAGGAAGCTGTAATGGTGTCTATGAATGTGTGACTGGGTTTTTTTTTTTTTTTTTTTTTTTTTTTTTTTTTTTTTTTTTTTTTTTTTTTTTTTTTTTTTTTTTTTTTTTTTTTTTTTTTTTTTTTGCCTTTTCTCTATTAGAAGGCTCTGAGCAGGCTGGGTTTGGGGGATAGAAATAGGGCTTCCTGGATCATTCAGAACTATTATTATTTTTATTATTTTGCTTTTTCAAGACAGGGTTTCTCTGTGTAGCTCTGGCTGCCCTGGAACTCACTCTGTAGACCAGCCTGCCCTCTAACTGATAGAGATCCACCTGTCTCTGTCTCCTGAGTGCTGGGATTAAAAGCATGTGCCACCACTGCCAGGCTGTATATAGTTTTAAACAAAAGAAAAAGGGGAATATATTCAGTTTACAAAGTCTCTCTCTTCCTTGAAAATGAGAATAGTCTAAAATTTAGAAATGAGACCAAACAGGGTAATGTTAGGTGCTGAGTATTTGATTGGAGCCTCTGGTTCATTCCTGCATGGTCCTGGAAGCCCTGCCCCCCCCCACAACCCTGCCTACTCAGAGAGTCTCCTATCAAAGGAAAGTCACCAAAAAGCCCAGTTCTGCATCTGCAGAATAAACCTTTTTTTTTTTAAAAAAAAAAGATTTATTTGTTTATTATGTATATAGTATACAGAAGAAGGTACCAGATATCATCATAGATGGCTGTAAGCCACCATGTGGTTGCTGGGAATTGAACTCAGGACCTCTGGAAGAACAGTCAGGGCTCTTAACCTCTGAGCCATCTCTCCAGCCCACCTTTCTTCCTTTTAATGATTTATCCCAGGCGTTTTATCATAGCAACACAAAGTTAATTGAAATACACCTCTAAAGACTTCTTTTTCCCTTTTGCCACATGCCTATAGTCCCTGAACCAGGGAAGCTGAGGCAGATGGAATCATGAATTCCAGGCCATCTTGGGTTATAGAGTAAGGTCATATCTCAAATATTTTTTGTTATTAAAGATACAACATCTCTAAGTGGCCCAGACTGACCTCCCAATCTTCATCTTCCTGCCCCCAGTTCTGGAGTGCTAGGATACAGATGTTTGATATGTATACTCAGCCACTTAAAGCCTTACATCACAATTTCATAGGTGGATAGCCAATTTCATCCAGCAACCTGGTAAATATTAACTACCTGTCTGTGACCTTGCTAATCTAACTTAGCTCATTGTATAGCCTGGTACTTGGACATGATAGAAAGCTGTTCACTTACAATAAAGGCATTCAGCCAAGTGTGGTGGTGAATACTCTGTCCCAGCACTCAGGAGGTGAAGACTTAAGGACCAGGTGCTCAAGGTCATTCTCAGTTATGTAGCAATTTTTAGGACAGTTTTTAATTACATTATGGGGGCTGGAGAAATGGCTCAGTGGTTAAAAGCAGTTTCTGCTTTTCACAGAGAGCACCATGTGTGTGTGTACAGTGTCTGGAGAGGCCAGAAGAGGGTGTTAGATCCCCTGGAATTGGAGTTACAGGCAGTTGTGAACCCTATTTCGGTTTAGGGAACCAAGCTTTAGTTCTCTATAAGAGCAGCAAATACTCCTAACCACTGAGCCATCTCTCCAGCCCCTTATATTTATATTGTAATTTTTACTTCTTGGATTGAGACTCCAGAAATATTTTTGGTTTATTGTTCTTTGAGACAAGGGTCTCACTATGCAGTCCTGGCTGGTCTGGTGATTCTCCTATCCATGCAATCCATATGCTGGAATTACAGGTGTGCACCATCACATCCAGGGAGACTCTAGACATCTTCTTGAAAGTTTTTTCAGATACACCCAGAATTCAGAGGCAGAGAAGAAGCTGTTAATAGAGTGCTTGTCTAGCAGACCAAGACGCCATCTGTGTTTCATCTCTAGCAGGTTGAGACTCTGGTTCTGTCTCTAGAACGAAACTTCTCATATCTAGTATGTTCCCAGAAAACTTCCTAAACACAGCCTTTCATCTCTGTTCTTTGTACATTATGAAAGGAAACCTCCAAGTTCCTGGCAGATGAGGCTACTGATACCAGTGAATCAGCGCTGATACAGTTGCTTTGCATCAGCCACTCATTGCTTATTCAGTGCTTGCTCTGTGTTGAGGACTGAGGTAAGTATTTTATTCAAGCTTTAAAAGTACCATTAGCTTATCATCTGAGGCACAGTGGTTTGGAAATGATGAATTATGAATATCTAACACAAGGTCCCACAATAAAGACATTGGAGAACTTCCTAGTCTGTTTAGAAAATGAATGGTTGGGGCTGGAGAGATGGCTCAGCGGTTAAGAGCACCGTCTGCTCTTCCAGAGGACCCGGGTTCAATTTCCAGCACCCACATGGCAGCTCACAACTGTCTGTAGTTCCAGTTCCAGGCAAACACCAAGGCAAATAAATAAATAAATAAATAAATAAAGTAAGTTTAAAAAAAAAATGAATGGTCACTTCAAACATTCAAAAGCCCCAGAGAGTGTCCAAAAAACCTCAAGTATTCAAAGCCCTGGTGTGCTGGTGAGCCTTTTTGTCCCCAGCCCAAAACTTTAGTCACTGCCCAAACTTGGTCAGATTCACTCAATCTGCCCCTCTTACTTTCTTACTAGAGATTTTGTTTTGTTTTGAGATCAGCTAGTGTGAGAGTGGTGGAAATCCTCTTGCTTCAGTATCCCAAGTCATGAGATAACAGGCATTATACACTATGCCTGGCTTATTGGAGATCTTTTCAAACAAATTTCACACACCATAAATTTTCATTCATATGGTCTTTGGCATGACCTTACTGATTACTGACTCCTTGTAGGCTGAAAGTTCAGAGCCAAAGCACAGCTCACTGTAAGACATTTGGTAAAGGTTTAAAACAATACAGCCAGAGGCTGGCTAGATGGCTCAGTGGTTAAGATCACGGGCTATTCTTCCAGAGATCCTGAGTTCAATTCCCAGCAACCACATTGTGGCTCACAACCATCTAGAGAGGGATCTGATGCCCTCTACTGGCATAAAGTTGTATATGTAGGTAGATAGAGAGCACTCATATACATAAAATAAATACATCTCTAAAAAACATACAGTCAGGCTGTTTAATGGCCCAGATATTTGTTACAGGTGAAGGGACTTTCTGCCAAGCCTTACAGCATGGATCTAATCCATGGGACCCAACAGCAGGAGACAGTAGACTCCAGAAAGCTGTCCTCTGACACCCACAAGTAAGCCATGAATACAGGTGCACCCTCATACAAATAAATAAATATAACTTTAAAAATGAATCGATATACATAAAAACAAACTGATATGTTCTAACCAGGTTAGTTCATAATTGTAATTCCCAGAATTTAGGAAGCTGAGGCAGGAGGATTATCATATGCTAGAGGCGAATCTAAACTGTGTAACACATTTCACTTAGGTCTGAGCTACAGAGTTAAGAGTCTGTCAAGCAATCACTTAACACAATCAAATATACAGTAATATACAATAATATGCCACTGCTGGCAGGGTCTGAGGTTACATGCTCTACAATGCTGAAGGGACTGCGTATTCTTCAAGGATTCCTCTGTGCCCTTTATAGTCCCCAGCTGAGGTTTTAGTAAGAGTTGGGGGGGGATGGGGGTGGGAGTGGAGTAAAAGGATTCGTGTTCAAAGTTATAGAGTCTGGCAAAAATAAGAGTATAAGTTACTATTTCTCAGTGGAGTGATCCATTAGCCACAAAGTATTGTAGGCATCCTTGTAGAAAAATGACACAGCCCTTGGGGCTGGAGAGATGGCTCAGTGGTTAAGAGCACTGGCTGCTCTTCCAGAGGACCGGGGTTCAATTCCCAGCATCCACATGGCAGCTCACAACTGTTCATAACTCCAAGATCTAACACTGTTACATAGACATACAAGCAAGCAAAAACACCAATGAAGATAACAATAATAAAAATAAATTATTTTTAAAAGAAAAATTACACGGCCTAACAAAATCTTGGGAGTCCCAGAGGCAGGAGCTCCCTGGCCTGGTTCCTGAACTGAACAATGTTTGGCTGGAACAGTGTCTCCTCAAATTTGACAGCCAACGTGATCAAAGCCAGGCCTGGAAAGATGACTGACTGTGAAAGTTCATCCACAGAACACTCTAGAAAATGCAAACTAGTCTATAGAGGCAGGAAGCCGATCAATGTGTGCTTGGGAATGGAGGGAACAGGGAAAGGAGGGTGGCAGACGGGTACACTGGGGAGGTGTCGGGGCTCCCACACAACGGCACTAATCAAAGGGACCTGTTTTCCTTTCTTCCTTTCTTTTTGGTGTTTTTGAGACAGGTTTTAAATAGTCTGGCTTGGCCTGGAATTTGCTATGCACTCAGGATCATCTGACATGTACTACCATGCCCGGATAAAGTGCATACTTTACATTTCTGCAGTTTAATATTCGACGATTATCTCCCAATAGTTTTCGTTGGATTTTTAAAACTGTTTTTGGAACCAAGTATGGGAGCACATATGTGTGGCCTCAGCAAAGGGGAGGCAGATGCAGGAGGACTGCCTCACGTTTCAGGCTAGGCAGGGATATATAGCAAGACTCTGCCTCAACTAAAACAGAGAAACACATTTAAAGGACAGCAAAGGAGCTGGAAAGACAGCAGGAGTGTTGTGGAAGTGTTGTCTGCAGCTCTAGGCCAAGGTCGTAAGAAAAAAGTATTTCAGCTAGAAGCAATAGGTCTCAAGCTGATAACCACAGCTTGGGGATAAAGGAAGTTTTATCTAAATGTCCAGGCCTGGTGTTGACTAAAGCTTTTATTTAGTTATTTGTTTTGTGACAGGGTCTCACTGTGTAGCCCTGGCTGTCTTGGAGCTCACTGTGTAGAGCTGGGCTTGCACTCACAGAAATCCCCCTGCCTCTGCCTCCTGAAGAAGCCTTATTTAGGTGTAAGCCTGTCCCTTCACTTTACATCCTTTACAGAACAGCTGCCCTTAGCAGGGACGGGATATGTGGGATTTGTGACAGAGGCTGCCATTGTCCCCGGTAACTCTTCTTTATTTTCTCACCTTTCCTTCTTTTCCTCCCTGCCCTTCTCTTACTTCTTTGTTGAGACAGGGTCTCAAACAGCCCTAACTCCCACTATGCCCTTACATCTGCCTCCCCCTCTCCAGTGCTGAGATTTCAGGGATGCTCCTTATACCCTGATTAAGGAATGATTCAGGAGGCCAGCCATCCAGGCATGTGCCACTGCAGCTCTGCCTCCAGGGAGGGAGCTTTACCCTGAGGAGTCTGAATCCTTAAATCTCCCAAATCCACACCAAGCAGGCAGTGACTTTGTCCAGTGTCTCTGTCTGTGTTGTTTATCAAAAGTTCTTACAGTTTCCACACTCCTCCATTTAGGTTGAGACAGGGCTGGATTAGACGTGGTGATGACACGTGTGCATTTACCCTATTATTCAACAAATGTTTCCTGGAGTCCTCTTCAGGATTGCCACGTAAGATAAACATAGTCTCTGCATACATGTAGTTTGGGACCAAGACAGCACACCAATAAAAAACAGCAAAAACTGCTTAAACTTTAAGACCAGCAGCTTCGCACAGATGAAGTTCATCAGGCTTGGATGCTGCTTCCGCTTCGGTGAGTTTTGTGCAAAGCCTGTTAGCTCTCAAGCAGATCGGTCCTGACAGCCAGCTCACCACAGAAGCCTCCCAGCCATCTCCTCCCCCCAGGCTGCCAGGGCTCCTCTCTTCCCTCAAGAGATTAACTCTTAGTGTGCAGAAAGTGACCTCCAAAAATACCCACTTTATGTCTAAGGTGGTTTCTTCCCCACCTAGAGGGTGGGAGGAGGAAGCAGGTGAACCAGGAGTTTAAGGCATCCTTAAATATATAGCAAGTTCAAAGCCAGGCCAGCCATGTAAGACCTTAAAAAAGAAAAACTCAGGTGACTGGATAGCTCATCACTGTGATCCCAGCACTCGGGGGCTCAGGTAGGAGAATTATTCAAAGTTCCAGGCCAGCCTGACACCCCTGCCTCTAACTCATTCTCTCTCTCCACCTTTATCTGACCCTGCACAGGCTCAGTTCTGCTGTTTTAAAGGTCCTTGAGCCCACTACATAATACCCAACCTCCTTGGCCCAGCCAGGCAGACAGGTGTGTTGAGTAAGGCTGCTCCAACCTTAGAAAGCTTTTCAGGAAAATGCTCTTAGAGCCAAGTGAGCCTCCCCTGGCCCTCACTGCAGAGACATGGGGCACACCTAGGAGAGACCTGTGTTTCTGGAAATGGTTGTGGGGATGTGATGTTTGCAACTGAGGCATCTCTCTGGTCAGTGTCTGGATGTGAGTCTCTATATGTGGAGAAGGGAGAAAAACCCACTGTGACCTGATGACATCCAAACTAAGTCAGAACCTTCCAGCATTTTTTTAAATATTTATTTATTATGTATACAGTATACAGAAGAGGGTACCAGATCTCATTATAGATGGTTGTGAGCCACCATGTGGTTGCTAGGAATTGAACTCAGGACCTCAGGAAGAACAGTCAGCACTCTTAACCTCTGAGCCATCTCTCCAGCCCCCCATTTTTTAAATTTGTTTTTTGTTTTTCCAGACAAGGTTTCTCTGTGTAGCCTTGGCTGTCCTGGAACTTGCTCTGCAGACCAAACTAGTCTGGAACTCAAGAGATCTGCCTGGCTCTGCCTCTGAAGTGCCGGAATTAAAGGCATGTGCCTTTATGCCCAACCAACCACATCATTCTTAAAAGACATACTCTGTCTTTCTCCTTTCCTTCTATTTAAGGTCAAAAACCCTTCAAGGTGTGCATATCACCATTGTTGGGGCTAAGGCTCAGTGGGTAGTATGCTTGCTTAGCATACACAAAGCCCTGGTTTTGTCCCCAGTGCTAAATAAAGCAGGCATCATGTGCATCCTCTGCTCAGAAGATGGAGGCAAGAAGATCAGTCATCTTTGGCTACACAACAAGATGGAGTCCAGCCTGCCATATAGGAGATGCTGTCTTACCAAAAGAAAAGAAAAATGAATGTACATTTATTTAGAACAAAATTTAGACAGCCCAGGTTGGTTTTGTTGTTGTTTTGAGAAAGAGAGTTTAACAAAGTTTAAAAAGTCCAGATGTTATGGTAGGGTGAGACCTTTAATTCCAGCCCTCAGGAGGCAGATGCAGGCAGATCTCCCTGAGTTCTAGGCCAGCCTGGCCTACATAGTGAGTTCTAGGATAGCCAGGACTATGTAGAGAAACCCTGTCTCAAAAAGAGAGAGAGAGGCAGGGTGGGGAGGTAGGGGGTATCTCACTGTATAGTCCTGGTTGCCTGTCTATTCTGGAACTCCACCTCTTCCTTCCCATGATTAAGGGGTACACTACTGTGCCTGTCGTAAGCAGCCCAGATTTATATAGTGCTGGACTTGAACCTGAGGCATTGTGCATGCAAGTACCCCACCCCTCACTTTAATTCTTGAGCCTATCCTTTAAATTTGCCTGGAATTCCCTCATCTCCACTCTGCACTAGGTTCCAACTTTCTTGAAGTTGGTCTTGAGATGGAGGAGGGGCACACTGAACTTTGACCTTCACTAGGAATTTCAGCACTACAATTTCTCCTGGGGCCCAGGTTCATGTTAGTTTTGCAGTAAAGAGACCCTAGAAAAGCATGCATGGCTGTATAATTAGACACTTTTGGAAGAATACTAATTTTTATGAACTCGGCTGAAGCTATTTTTATTGTGCATTCAAAATCAGCTAGCTATGAATTCTGAATACTTTAGCAATTAAACAGCAATAAAACCTCAAACAGAGAAGCAGCTAACATAAACAAAGGGCAACTTGAAAATTAACACCAATTTAAAGTGATGAATAGTGTTGTTTTTCTGAAACAAAGTTGTGGCTGCAACATGGACTCCGCCCAATGCTAGGTTCTTTGAACTTGGCAGGATGTTTTACTGTGTGCCCAGCCATGACTCAGTTCTTCCCTGGCTCAGGTCTGTTCAAATTGCCAAGAAATATGTTAGTACTGGCCTTGTAGCTTTCATTTGGTATAAAGGCAAGCAAGACATTAAGGCTGTGAAGGATAAAGACCAACACAAGTCAGGTGCTCACATGCAGGCAGAGTCATTTATATATGACCCACACATGCTTTCCATACTTATCAAAGTTCCTGAGAAAATGAAAACACAGAGTGAATAATTTTCACGTAGATCCACAGAAGTCTCATTGACCTTGGTTGGGAAACATTGACCTTGGCTTTCAGTATGGCCTTAAGTTAATCATTTGCCACTTAAAAATTGTTATTTTAATTTTTATCACCATTAATATAAGTAATAGCATTTTAGTTTTTTGAGACAGGCTTTCATTATGTAGCCTCAGCTAGCCTGGAGCTCTTTGGTAAACCAGGCTAGCCTAAAACTCATAAAGATCCTTTGTCTCTGCCTTCTGAGTGCTAGGATTAAAAGGCATGTGACATGTACCACCACACCTGACTGAATTTATTCTTATTTTATGTTTATAAGTGTTTGATTTGCATGTATGTAAATGTATCATGTGTGTGCAGTCTCTGTGGAGGTCAGAAGAGTGAGTATGAGATTCCCTGGAACAGGAGTTACAGATGGTTGTGAGCCTCCTGTAGAGTTTGGATACTGAACCCAGGTCCTCTGCAAGAGTAGCCAGTGCCCTTAACTGAGCTGAGCCATCCCGCCAAGCCTTCATTGGCCATTTTCAGATTTCTGTCCATTCTCTGTATACAAACAAGAAAGATAGAGATAGCTGCTACTATTCTTTCTGATAGCTGAAAGAAAGAGGGTCAGCATTAGTTCTTTGTCTTCTTCTCCTCCTTTTTCTTTTTCTTTCTTTTTTTTTTTTTTTTTTTTTTTTTTTTTTTTTTTTTTTTTTTTTTTTTTTTTTTTTTTTTTTTTTTTTTTTTTTTTTTTTTTAAACCTTTATTTATTTATTTATTTATTTATTTATTTGCCTTGGTGTTTGCCTGGAACTGGAACTACAGACAGTTGTTAGCTGCCATGTGGGTGCTGGGAATCGAACCCGGGTCCTCTGGAAGAGCAGACAGTGCTCTTAACCGCTGAGCCATCTCTCCAGCCCCTTCTTTTTCTTTCAAGACAGGTTTTCTCTGTGTAGCCCTGGCTGTCCTAGAACTTGCTCTGTAGACCAGGCTGGCCTAGAACTCAGAGATCCACCTGCCTCTACCTCTGGAGTGCTGAGATCAAAGGTGTGTGCCATCACATGCAATTTAGTGTTCTTTCTAAAAATCTTATTTTTATTCATATTTATGTGTCTGTGGGTGTCCTTGGAGGCCAGAGGAGAGTGTTGGATCTCCAAGAACTGGAGTTACAGGTGTTTGTGAGTCACCTAACATAGATACTGAGAAACAAACTCAGGTCCTCTAGAAAAGCAACATATGTTCCTAACTGCTGAGCCATTTCTCTAGTCCTGCCTTCAGTCTTTGAGACACAACTACCCATGATGGCCTCAAATTCATTCTGAGACCAGGAAGATGGCTCAGTGGTTAAGTATGACCACCACTGTTCAGTGTTCACCAGAACCCATGTAAATACCAGGTGGTGGCCTGCGTGTAATCCCAGCCTAGGCAGACAGTGGATCCACAGACCGAGGTGACCCCTAGAACTCACTGGGAAACTCATAAAGACCTTGAGTTGTTTTCTTAATCCTGCCTCCGGAGCAGTTGGGCTCACCAATGCCTGTACCACCAGTCTGTCTCTCTCTTTTCTTTTTAGTGCCCGTACCACTGTGTCTGGCAAGAATGAGCATATTTCAAAATTCTCCATCACGGCAGGGTATAGTGGTTCATTGGGGAAGCTGAAGCAGGTAGATGCCTTTAAGTTCTAGGCCAGCCAGATCTACAGAGCAAGTTCCAGGACAGCCAGGGCAACATAGTGAGACCCTGTCTCAAACAACAAAACAAAATTCCCCGTCATAGAACTGCTGCCCGGATCAAACTGAGAAAGTCTGGAAAGCCCCCCTCCCGGTCCCTCCCTCGCCTCTCTCCGTCCTCCGGTCGTCTTCTCCCCCCACCCAGCAGCCTGACATCACAGGCAGGCTGCTAATCCTAAGGGCACTTAGCAAATGACAGCGGGAGAGAAAGTGACGTTTTCATTTTGGAGCACAAATGTAAACAGCCTGGCGTGCCCGGCGCTGACATTTTTGACCCATCCCTCGGTATTTGCGGCTTGGGGCTCCTCCCTGCCCTCCCCCGCTCTGCCAGCTTCTCCATCCCGGAGGCCTTTCTCTTCTCCGCCCACGTTCCGCCTAGGTCACCCGCGGGGCAGCGCCCCCCAGTGGTTTTCCTGTTCATTGCTATCACTGGGAAATCCCTGGAAGACGAATAAGGACTGTTATCAATACCAAGGTTTGCCAAGAGCCCAGAACTCAAGAGGTTCAAGAGTGCGACCAAAGAGCCACGATAGATCCCCACGTCCATTTTGGAAAAGTTATATTGAAGAATCCAGATGCTCTGAGCAACCTGCCTTGGGTCTCTGGCCCTGTTGAAGAGCCTTGCCCATTGTCCTCCAGAGACAACGCAGAAATGACTGGAGAAAGGATCTACCATGTGTATTGCTTGCCATCCGCTGCGGCTGCCACTATTTACATTCCTGGCTGGGGTGGGAGGTGAGCCACCAGGGCTATGTGGACAGGACAAAGCTGGGGTTAACTACTTGCTTCCCTCCATCATTGCCCTGAACTTTGCATCTCTGAGAAATTGCCAGGCTCCATTTAGGGGGTGGGGAGGCAAACCTAATCCTGTCATTTCCCAGCACAAAGCCCCAAGGCCCTTCTTCCTTATCTTCAGAGCAGCGCCAAGCTAATAATGAGAGTTTAAACTGTGGTGCTGGAGTTATTCCCTTGGACCATATGTCCCGTTAAAGTAGCTTTTCACACCCGTGCTGCCTCAGCCAGGAGGAGTCTTGCCTCATTTGCAGATCTTTACCTAGAACTACTTGAAGTTCTGCTCGGGAGTGGGGTGGGGGTGGAAAGCGGGCTCAGCTGCCTTTCACCCCACTCAGGAGGAAGCTTCCTGACCCCCACTGGCTCCCGTGCACACGCAGCCTGCCTTCTAGAACTACAGGTCTCCCTCTGTAGGGGAAGCTCTTGAAGAGGGCGCGCTCCTCACAAACCTCTCAGAGCTCAGAGTCCTGCCCCGTGCAAAGTCTTTACAACTCTGTGAAATGGATTAGGAGGAGGGAGGGACTCAGAGATCCTCAGCCACACATCAGAAAGCCACAAAGGAAGCTGATGCTGGTGGACTTACCACCCACACTAACTCCAGGGCCCCTCATCCTAGTGGGAGGGAATTGCACTGTGGAGACTCAGCCAAGGGAAGGCGGGTAGGATGGGGAGTCAACATTTCAGACCTTTCAGAGGGTAAAGCCAAGCTTTCTCTTACAAGCTAAAATGAGTTACCCCCTGCTGGCCCCACCCCCGCTGGCCCACCCCCTGCCGGCCCAATCGTGTCCTTTGGCTTTGGGGTTCAGTTTTCAAACCACAGACTGGATAGAGTCCTCTGAAGATGCTTTTGCTTTTTTTTTTTTTTTTTTAATAGAACAGGTCAATTCCTGAAAACTGAAGCTGCCTTTTGGCTTGGGACGCTTCTATGGGCCATGGCTACAGCCAGGGGAGAGTTCTCACAACTAGTTAAGAAACTAGGATTCTTCTCAGGGAACAATATCAAAGTCCCAGGAAAGGGGGTGCATTGTTGGGGACTCAGAAGGAGGTCCCAAAGACCACCGTCGGTCAGTTCCTTTCCGCTTCCAATTTAAGCCCTCACATCTCACCTTGTCCTTTGCTCTGCAGGGCGGACTGAGCTCTAAGACTTTGGCTGCAGCCAGCCAGAGCATGCGGCTTTCCACGGGACCTCCTCTTCAGCGGCCTTTGTCTGGGGTCTCTTTTGTCTAGGGGACCCCTTTGGTCCAGTTTCACAGTTCTCAATCTCCCTTCCCTTTCTCTGGGTTAGGCTGTCCCCTCCCTCTCTGCGGGGGCTGAGAGGCTCGGAGAGGGGAGCAGGGCTGGGTTGCCATGGTCACCTTGAAGCCAGCCGCAGCTGGCCAGGGCAGCTGCTCTTGGGCCCCCGAGGCTGGAGTTGGACAAAGCCTGGAGGTTTCATCCGCCTCACATCTGAATCCCCAAAGGCCTGAGCCTAGGGACACTAAAACTCAGGAGAACCTGGAAGTGAGAGGGAGGAAGAATTCACCTGGGAGAGCAGGAACAGACCTTGGGGCTGGGCTGCCCTTATGAGGAGGGACCAGGTAGGCCTGGGGGCGGGGTGGGAGGGAAGGATGGAGGCCCAGTGAGGTTGACCTGCTAGCGGGCGGGGCTTTGGTAGCCAGCTGCCTGGAGACAGGTTTAAATCCATCTCTGGGCCTTCCATCTATCTTGAAGTAGATCCTTCCTTTCTAAGCTCCCGCGCGCACACACACACACCGTACATCTTTTTTTTTTTTTTTCTTTCTCTCTTTCTTTCAAACTCCAAGCCTCAGCCTCTCCCTCCCCTTCCATATCTTAATTTCAATCCAATCTCCCCTCTCTGTTTTCTCCATTCCAGTCGTCTTCCCAAACGTTTTCTTTTCTTCTGTGTGCGGTCACCCCCCCCCATTCAATCCTTCCTTCTCCCTCTATCTGCCTTCTCCCCCTCTTGAGAGTTAGTTTGTGTGCACCCCTCCTGGGTTCTGTCACCACTGTCTCTCTCTGACCACCCACCTCTCTCTGGTCCTCCATCCCTCTTGGGTCCCTCTTCCAGACTACCCAAGGTCAAGCGGCCCATTGTTCTACCCTAGATTTATGTCACGTCTTTCTTTGTCGTCATATTCCAATCCTCAGTCTCCCATTTGAACTCAGTGGGCTTTAAAATATGACCTAGGTAGGGTCTTTTCGAGCTCTCTACCCTGCCCCCTTTCCCACCAGAGGCTTCCCACTCTCCCCAGCTGCTGACCCAACCTGCTTCCCCAGAGGCAGCTGCATCTCAGGGTAGGGACTGTGGCTAGTGTGTGTTGGGGGGCGGTCAGGGTGGGCCCGTCTGGTCCACCCTCCTCTCATTCTGTCCTGCTTCCCTGCAGTGGTGGTGGGGGGTCTACAGGCCTGGGGCTGAGCTCCTATTTCTTCTGGGTTCTTCTCTTCACATTTCACCCCCGGCTGTTTCCCCTTCTCCATGGGAGAGTGTACAAGAGGGAGCCCTTCCCGGGGTCTAGGGTGAGTGGGGGGCGCTTCTGGAGCATTGAGTGGTGAGAGAGGGGAGCAGCGGGCTCGGGGAGCCACAGATGAGGCACGCTCTTGGTTCTTTGCTCAGCTCTGAAGGCCCCTGGATGGCTGGGATTTCCCTCTCTGGCCCCTGGGAATCTGGGCTCCAAGCAGCGCATTCCAGCCGGCTCCAGCTCCTTTTCTGCTGTTACTTGACTCCGCTGGGCCCCAGTCCTGTGTCCAGCCCTGGTCTGGGGCGAGATGGGCATCACCGACTAGGAATTTTCCTGGGAGGGTGAGAAAGGGGCAGAAGTTTCAAGTCTGTGGCTCCCTCCACACCGCCCATGAACCCTTCACTGTTCAGTGTGAGTCTGGGGCGTGCAAAGTCCCATGGAGTGTGAGGGACTGAAGCTCCGCCTGTCCCGGGCTTCCCCAGAGTGTCTTTCTGGGAGGAGGGGCTGTACCATCGCAGGTGAGGTTACTGGGAAGCCTTGGCCCCACCCTCAGCCGGACTCCACACTCCGCCCAGCCTCTGCAGGGCCCAGATTTCCTATTGCTGTCTGCAGTGGGGTAGGTAA
The DNA here is from genome assembly GCA_004025045.1 of Sigmodon hispidus. Classification (NCBI taxonomy): domain Eukaryota; kingdom Metazoa; phylum Chordata; class Mammalia; order Rodentia; family Cricetidae; genus Sigmodon; species Sigmodon hispidus. The sequence goes on from PVIH01002790.1 coordinate 164,927, forward strand.
ATTTTTTTTTTGGGGGGGGGGTGTTCCTAAGGGCTCGGTGAAAAGACCGGAGGCAGTTCTCCCAGTGACCCTGGGGGCTATTAGCGGGTCCTTCAGCAGCTGGAAAGTCCCTGGGTTTGTAAACTGGAGACCCAGCCTGCTTTGGCCTCTCTTTAGGGCCATTTATCTTCCTGGTAGCTTTTTCTGTTCTTGGATAGTTTGAGACTCTTTGGAAACGCTTTTGGGTGTGAGTTTTGAATCAGTTGGGAAGTGCGATAGGGTGGTGAGGCTGGCAAGGTTGCTGGAGACTTCTGTGACCTGACATTGTCCGGGACTTGGCAGGTGTGGGGATGTGGAGAGGTAGAGCTGACAGGTGGTGTCCCACACAAGCTTGCTGTGTCCCCCTCCCCCGTGCCTCCCTTCTGTGGATCAGCAGCTCTCTCTGTTCATTGTTCTCTTGCATCCCTTGGTCTTGGGATCCCGTCTTTTTGGGCAGCATGTGATTTTCAGGGCGCTATCTTTCTCCTCCACCACCACCTACCTTATCCTGGCTCCATTTTGAGCTTCTCCTTGCCAGAAACCAGACTCTGCGGCTCCCACTAGGGACTGAGCTGGCTGGGAAGTGAGGAAGGCTGGCTTAAGGAGGACTCCAAGGCTAGTCTGGATGGAGCAGGGAGCCCAGGGGGACCCAGAGCCTCGGTGTCTGGACCTCAGGGGTCCTGAGAGAACAGGAGGGAGCTGCAGAGCTGGGGAGAGGTTCGGGAAGAAAGGGACAGAGAGAAGGGGAGACTAAAAGAGTGTGGCCCGCTCTCGGACTCAGGGGTGGTTGGGAGCCGGGGGTGGTGGTGGTACCCAAAACTAGCAAAGTGGGGTAGGGTGAGAACCAAGCGGATCTGGCTAGACAGGTGAGCCCGGCTCCCTTCCCCCAGCTGAGCTCGGGCTCTCACTCCCGTGCTGGGCCTGTGGGAACCCGCTGCTTCCTGCATGCCCTGGGGCTGCTCCTCCGTGCCTCGCTCCCTGTCTCCAGGAACTGAGCCCAGAAAAAAGGGAGGAGGGAACGCGCCATCTCCTCGCGGGGCCACCGTCTGGGGGTCCTGGGCGGGCTGGAACCGGAGCCCTGTTAATGCTGTTGTATCCAAGCCTCGAGGCGGCGGGGGATGGGCGTGCGGATCACCTAGGGGAGGCTCCGCGCGCTGGGGGACATGACGGGCAGGCTCCGCGCTTGGAGAGAACCGAGGGGCGGCGCCGGGCGTGGGAGCGCGGGCGCCGGGGCGGGAGGACAGGCGGGGGACGGGCGCGGGGAGGCGGCGCCTGGGCGCGATCCGGCCCCGCGCTGGCTCCTCTCCCCGGAACAGGCCCCCGACAGCTGCTCGCGGGAGCCGCCTCCCGACACCCGAGCCCCGCCGGCGCCTGCGTTCCCCTCTCGCGCCCCGCCGCGGAGGAGGCCCCGAGCCGGGGCCGGACAACTTGAGTCGGCCCCGGAGAGCGGTGAGAGGTAGGGAGCGAGGTGGGGACGCGCAGGAGGCAGGGGGCGCTGGCTGGGGAGAGCCCCAGCTCTGCCTGCCGCCTCGGGGTCTTGATTTCCCTATCCGCAACAGAAAGGGCCCCGACTTTTCGAGAAAGTATTTTCTCGTAGGGAAGGATCTCTTTTCCTGGGTGAGGGGAGAACCGAGCCCCAAGAGGACAGGTGCGCATATGTAGCCCACTGAGTCATCTTATCTGTGTTCCCTGTGCCGTGCCTACGAGCATGCTCTGTTAAGCTGCCCTGGCCAGAGGGAGCCAGTCTGACGCCCAACCTACCGGACCAGCCACGCTCTGGTGGTTGCCGGGTTGTGCCAAGAGACAAGTCACCGCCCAATGAGCAATGCTCCCAGGGTCCCCTTCTGGTCGGGCATTCCTGTCCAGCACCCTTTCTCCCAGCCACCGCCCGGCTGGCTGAGAAGGATGGAGGTGTGTCCAGGCCCTAGTGGCACTGTAGAAACAGGTCACAGTAGAATGCGTGAGAAAGTGGAGAAATGGCCTTGTCCTTCTTGCTGCTTTTCCCACCCCAGTTCCACCTGTCCTCACCTGCTCTTGGCTTCCCTCTGGCATAGTCACCCACCCATGTGTGTTTGGATGAGCAGTTCTGTGGGGATCCTGTACCCCAGGCCCTGAGTCGGTTTCACATTGTCTTCTGATCACAGCAACAAGTGTCTGTCATTTAATATTCACAGGTGTCTAAAGGTGGCAACTCACTACATGGTGGCTTTATAGATTACCTCAGGGTGTGAGGTACACACCTGTAATCACCTGAGAGGTGGAGGCAGCAGGATCAAGAGTTAAAGGTCAGCCTTCCTTGGCATCATAGTGAGCCTGGAAGCTTGAACTACTTGAGACCTTGTCTCAAAGAAGCAACAAACTATCTTGCTTTAGTGGAACATGTTTTTGAGAGAGGCAGGTAGCTCCCCATGAATTCAAGGCCAGTCTGGTCTACATAGCTAGTTCCAGGCCCACCAAGGCTACATAAAGAGACCCTGTCTCAAAAGAACCAAAATAACAAAAATTCCTCCAACCGAACAATACCCTCACCTCAAAAACATAAAGCAATCAAACATGCACAACAAAAGATGGCAAGATGTGTATGGAGTGGATAAGAATTGTGTGTGAGCTGGTCTTAGTGGGACATAGGCCAGTATGCTGAAGAAAGAGGCAAGAGGATCAGGAATTAAAAAGAAGTGTGTGTGTGTGTGTGTGTGTGTGTGTGTGTGTGTGTGTGTGTGTGTGTGTGTTGGGAGAACGAAGGACCTGAGGCATAGTGTCCTGATCCTTGGCTTGTAATTGGTTGAGGAAGGGCCAGGTGAGGTGCCAATGAGGTGAACTTCTAAGCCTGTCTGATTGTGGGAATCAAGACCTAGGATGAGAAAGGGGTTGCCCCGGACCTTGTCAGCATGATGCTGCAGCTCCTCCACTTGGCCTGACGCCCTGCTCTCAGAGTCTGCTCTATTTACCTCCAGCTTTGTGTTTCTGCTCTGTTTCCCCCAGCCTCCTGTCTCTGCCTGGCTTTGTATCTCTGCCCCAGGCTCCTCTCAGCACTGTCTGGCTCTGATGACTCATCTGGGATAGGCATGAAGGTTACTCTGGGGAACAAGAGCCCTGCTGTTTCTACAGAGGTGGGGGTGGAAAGTGGCACCCAGGAATTCCCTGCTAGATGTCCCAGGCCTAGCGGCTGAACCCCCAAGGGACTGGCCGTGGTGCCTTTCGGTTCTAGCCTGGCAACCCAGTCAGCCCCCTCAGCTGCTGCTTGCTGCTGCTTCGGTGATGGGGGGTCTCAGCTGCCTCTTACATTCCTGCCCTAGAGCATTGTGGGAGCCTGCTGGAGGAGGACAAAGGGATGGAAGAGACTCCCCCCAACTCCTCCTACCTCCTGGGGTGACCTGGCTTCTCCGTAGTTAAGCCCACCCTCATCTCCAAGGCAACTAACTCAGCCTTCTCAGCTCCAGGCTCTTTTGCTACCTTCAGTAAGTTGGAACTTGGGGGAACAGGATGTTGGGAGCAGGGAGACCTAGGGGGAACCTGGTGGCAGGGGTCTGAGGGGGCAGCAGGTGTCCCTCGGGATTCCAGGACCTTTAGACTTCAGTACATGCCTCAGGCACTGCCAGGTGTCAGGAGAGCTTTTCAGTCCTGAGTTTATATGGAGACCTCAGCTGGAATGTTTGGGGAGAGGGTAGACTGTCTGCACTCCGGAAGGAACAGAGAAAGCAGCTCCGTCTTCACGGGGAACAGTTACATGGGGACTCTGACCCAGAGGGTCCAGATGGGGTTCTGGGTTTCTGCCAAGAGTCAGATGGGGTGCAGTCTGCTGGTCTGGCTACCTCAGTGGGAGAGGGAACTGCAGAGGACCAGGAGGTTGGGTATTAATGGAGTCTTCCCCTTAGAGGTTTGAGGGGGGTCGGACTTGCTGGTGCTTAGTTCTATTGTCTTTTCCTCAATCAATCAGCTGAACTTCTCTAGGTCTCAGGTTTTGAAAACCAGAGCAAGTTTTACTTGGTTTATATGTTACGTGATTTTATATAAATTCATGTTACTGCCTCACTAGTTTTAGAGAGATAACTCAGCCAACCTTTCTTCATTATGTGTACTCTTTTCTCTTTTTCCCTGTTCATGGTCCTGCACAGCCCAGCTAGACATATGAGAATGTGAAGAGGCATGGCTTTGTTTATCCTTCGCTTTCACAGGGTAGAGTAATTTTTGTGTTTCTGACTCTGGCTTTCCATGTTAAGCAGTGACATGGGGAACATCTGCCAAGTCAGATTCACATTACTTTTTTTTTAAACTTAAAATAATTTTTTTAGATTTATGTATTTATCTTTTTCTGTTGATGAGTATTTTGCCTGTATGTATGTCTGTGAATGTGTGTGAGTGTGCGTGGGCCTGATATCCACAGAGCTCAGAAAAAGGCTTTGCATTTCCTAGAACTGAAGTTATGGATGGTTGTGAGCTACAGTATAGATGCTAGGAACTGAACTTGGGTCCTCTGTAAGAGCAACCAATGCTCTTAACTGCTGAACTATCTCTCCAGCCCTCTTTATTTTTTATTTTTTAAACTTTTGTTGGCTTTTGTTTTTTGGTGTTTAATTCAGAGTCTCATGTAGCCCAGGCTGCCTTCAACTTTAGAATGGGACTGAGTCTAGCCTTGAACTCTTGATGTTTCATTTCTCAAGTGAATTGCAAGGGTGTGCCATCATACCCTGCCTTTTTTTCCAATTTTATTTATTTATTGTTATTATTATTATTATTTATGTTATATGTATGGGTGTTTGGGTTTACATGTATGTCTGTGTACCACAAGCACCCTTGGAGCCCAGAAGAGAACATGGGATCTCTTAGGACCTGAGTTACTGATGGTTGTGGGCTGCCATTGTCAGGAATCTAACTTGGGTCCTCTGGAACAGCAGCCAGTACTCTGAGCCATCAATCCAGCCTTTTCTTTAAAAAAAATAAAATAGCTTGTTGCATTTATTAGTGTGTATGTAGGTCAGAGGATGGCTGGTAGTGGGGGCACATACCTTAATCCCTGCACCCAGGAGGCAGAAGCAGGTGGATCTCAGTGACCTTCCAGGACAGCCTTGACTATGTAAAGAGACCCTGTCACAAAAACAACAACAACAAAAGGATCAATTTTCACCTTCTACCCCATTTTCTCCTTCCACCCGTGAGTCCCAGGGGTAGAACTCAGGTCATTGAGCTTGGAGCCAAGTGGCTTTACCCACCGGGTCATCTCTCTGGCCTTATACTTTTTTCTTAGCCTCGTAGAAGCTTCATTTCTCCCAACCCCCAGAACATCCCCTCTGAGCATCCACATAGCTTGGGGATTTGGGTCCTCACCAAAAGATCCATGACGGACATCTGGGGACAGTTTTGATTCTTACTCCTGGTGCTTCTCCTATCCCATATGTTTGAACCTTATTGCTAAATTGCTTTACAAGTAGATTCTGATACTATAACAGCCCCGCCCCCCCAAGTGATGGCTTTCCTTTTTGTCCCTCTTTCCATGGAAGATATAACCTTTAAAAATACTTTGTTGGGGGGCTGGAGAGATGGCTTATCGGTTAAGAGCACTGACTGTTCTTCCAGAGGTCCTGAGTTCGATTCCCAGCACCCACATGACAGCTCACAACTGTCTGTAATTCCAGATCCCAGTTCCAGGCAAACACCAAGGCAAATTAAAAAAAAAAAAGTTTAAAAAAAAAATACTTTGTTGGGCCTGGAGAGATGGCTCAGTGGTTAAGAGCATTTATGTTCTTGCAGAGGACCCAGAGCCCACGTGGTGACCACTCACAACCATCTGTAACTCAAGTTCAAGGAGTTCTGCCTCCCTCTTCTGGCCTCGTCAGGTACTGCATGCACTGGTACACATACATACATGCAGGCAAACACTAATTTGCATAAAAAATTAAAAAATAAAAATACTTTGTCAAGTTAGGCATGTTAAGTGTGTATAAGTAATTCTAGCATTTGGAATATTGAGGCAGGAGGGATTTCTGCTAAGTTCAAAGATGAGCCTTAGGCTACATAGTAAGTTTGAAGCCAGTTTTGGGCTACACCATAAGACCCAAAGAAACATTCTTTTGTTGGTCTGATTTGTATTTTTCTAGTTCTAGTGAACGTGAACATTGGCTCTGTTCTTGTATGAAGTGAGTCCTCAGAGTCTTGGGCCATTTCTACATTGGGTTGTTTATAAAATTGCTTCTCTTATCCATTAATAAGAGCGCTTAGTTTATTATAACTGTTAAGACCTTTGTCTCTTTTGTGTATTGTCTATATTTTTTTGGAAGCATTGTTTTGTTTTCACTTTTGTTTTCTCTATTGATTGAAGGGGTGGGGCTTTATGTATGCTATTTAATCAATGGGTCTCTATCTGGTCTCTTTGCATGCTAAATATGGATCATAACATCTACCTTATAGAGTTACTGATGATAATGGTATGGACCCTTAAGGGCTCAGCCAGTGCCTGGTGTATAGGAGGCAATATAAGAGTAGAGACTTTTATTTTTATTTTTGGCCATTTTACTCTTCTTGTCCCCCAAAACAGCCTTCTTGTCTGTCTCTTGTGTTGGTTGTTCCTAGATTCCTTGGTGAGCAGACTCACTTCCCTGTTTGTTCCCTACAGAGATGCTGTCCCCTCCTCCATAGCCCAGAAGGATCAGGAGCAATGGGGACAGGGATTTCATCTCTGCTGCTTCTACTCTTGGTGACATTTGGAGATGCTGACATGAAGGGACATTTTGACCCTGGTGAGGAGACTGAATCTTGCGTACATGAGAAATAGAGCTTGGGAGTCAGAGAGTTGTGGGACCCTGATCTATTCTGTACCTGTGCCCTCTAGCCAAGTGCCGCTATGCTCTGGGCATGCAGGACCGCACCATTCCTGACAGCGACATCTCCGTGTCCAGCTCCTGGTCAGATTCTACCGCTGCCCGCCACAGCAGGTACTTGATACTAGGAGATGCCTTGAGGGAGCTTTTTAATGGACTCCACTGTGCTTTTCCAGCCCCTCTGCACAGGCCAAGGGGCTTTTGAGAAGACCCAGGCCAGAGAGACATATGCAGTGTGGTGGGAGCAGGTTTTAAATAGACCCATGACCAGGCTGGCAATGTGGCTCAGGTAGGGGACTCAGTTAATAAGAAGCGCTATATCCCAGTTCCCAGCATCCCATAAATGAGTGTGGCATTGTATGCTATAATCCTGTCCCTAAAGAGGTAGGAGCAGGAAGAATAGATATTCAAGTTTATATAGTGAGACCAGCCTGAGCTACAAGTGATATTGTCTCAAAAACAAAAAGACCCAGAGTCAAGCTGTCCTGACCTCCTTCTTCCTCCCAGGCTAGAAAGCAGTGATGGAGATGGGGCGTGGTGCCCTGCAGGGCCCGTGTTCCCCAAAGAGGAGGAGTACCTGCAGGTAGACCTTCGGAGGCTGCATTTGGTGGCTCTGGTGGGCACACAGGGCCGCCACGCTGGGGGCCTGGGCAAAGAGTTCTCCCGCAGCTACCGCTTACGTTACTCCCGAGACGGCCGCCGCTGGATGGATTGGAAGGACCGCTGGGGTCAGGAGGTGAGGCTGGGAGGGGAGGCACCTGGGAAGGATACATCTAAACTACACCTGCCACACTCTAGCATCTCCAGACCCTGCCAGGAGCACCACTGAGTATTGTCAGACTGACTCTAACATTCCACTCTTAGCTCAAATCTGTTCCTTTTTCTTGTTCTCAGCTTGGGGAAGTTTACTGCCCCCTATCCTCTTGACCACAAACTGAGATGGTACTGGTGACTCGCTCGATCTCTGCACCCACCTTTGTGGCATTTCCTTAACCCTATTACCCCCCTCCATTCTCAACTCCCAGCTCTAAGCCATGTATGTGTTCTTTCATCCAGCCGAGATAAAGTTTAAACTATTCAACCCACTTCTAACTCTTTTACTACATATCAAACCTCTTCCTGGGGCTATAAACAGCGCACCCAGTTCTCTGCCCAACACTGGCTTTAGCTCTATCAGAGAAAAAAAAAAAAAAAAAAAAAAAAAAAAAAAGTCCCAGTTCTTTGACTGAGCTCCAGAGGATCTTGTAGCCATCCTGTGGTCTCTGCAAGCACTACATTTGCATATGCAAACCTGCATACATGAACATACACTGTGTGATACCTCCTTTACTGCTGTCTGTGGAAGAAACCAGGGTCCCTCTCCACAGTCAGGGACCATACACTTGCAGCTCTCTATGCCTGGCCAGCGCTTCCCCCCAGACCCCTGAGGCTCCCTTTGACTTCATCCAGTTCTCCTCTGAGATGTCACGTCCTGTGGATCTTGCTCTGGACACCACCTCACTGTTCTGTCCCACACACTGCCTCTTGTTTCTCACAGCTGTCACTTCACGACTGAGATCATGTCTGGTCCAGAGTGGGCTCTTGATCAGCTATTGAATAAACAGAGGGAATGGGTGGGTTGGGTGAGGCAGGCAAGGGTGCTGATACAGGATTCTGGATAAGGGTCTGGGTACAGCAGCATGAATGATTTGGGAACACATGAAAACAGGCAGGGGAGAGGTAGGTAAGGCATGTCTGAGGACAGACCTCCTGAGCTTCAAGAGGCATCAGTGGTCACTGCTATAGAACTTCCTTTTTAAAATGCCCAGCTGCATCCCACAGTACTGCATGCTCAGTGTCGCCCTTTGCCAGCCTCTTGGTAGCCCCGGTAGGTTGAACCAGGGAGCAGCTGAAGTCTGGGAGGTTGGTTCTGACGTGCAGCCTACCTACCCATCCACCTTTTCTTTCCTGGCCCACAGGTAATTTCGGGTAATGAGGATCCTGGTGGAGTGGTGCTGAAGGACCTTGGGCCCCCCATGGTGGCCCGGTTGGTTCGTTTCTATCCCCGGGCTGACCGAGTCATGAGTGTCTGTCTGCGGGTGGAGCTCTACGGCTGCCTCTGGCGGGGTGAGTAGCTCACCTACACAAGAAATCCTTTCCAGCCCTGGAAGCAGGAAATAGAGCATGTGAAGAGGGGCATTGGAGGTCCTTTTCTGTTAGGAAGGTGTCACTGAGTGAGGAGAATGGAGACTAGACAGTGTTGCCTTCTCCACACAAATAAGAAGGCGCTGAAATCACTCAGGGCTGATGCCTCTAACGCCCCTTTTTCTTCCCCCCAGATGGACTCCTGTCGTACACAGCCCCCGTGGGGCAGACCATGTACTTATCTGAGATGGTGTATCTCAATGACTCCACCTATGATGGATATACTGCTGGCGGGTAAGAGGAATGACCTTTATGGAGCTCAAGAAGGGAGAAGACCAGTGTGTGTGTGTGTGTGTGTGTGTGTGTGTGTGTGTTGATAGGGAACAGGGCGTGGTCTGGGCAGTGAAATGGAGGAATTGGGGAGAATGTGAGTTAAATGGAGCCTGAAAGGACAGACCAGGAATGAATGATAATGAGGTGGCCACTAGCCAAAGGGCACATTGTATGGATTAGAAAGAGGCACCCCATGGTCCAGACAAGGATCACCTTGTAAGAAAACCTGCAGGGCACCCAGAATTCCCCAGTACTTGGGGGACGGGGTAGAGGCAGTAGTATCAGGGCCTTCAGTTTATCCTTTCTATATAGCAAGTTCTAGGCTAGCCAGACTCCCTACAACACTATTTAAAAACAAAACACGGCATGCCCCTCAGCTTACATTAAATACACACACTATAAACTGATTCCTGTGCCTTAGTGGTAGTACTTCAGCATGGTGTGTAATCCACAGAGAGCACGCTGTAGTAGTTTTGGATATAATGCAAGCAAGAGAGGAAAGTGTTGGGTGATGTTGGAGTGAGTTGGGAAGGGAGAGTGAGTGAGAATCAGGCTATTCAGGCCACCACTGGGTGGGTGTGTGCAGAACCTGCATGGTCCCTACCTTCTTCCCTCTGCATATTCCAATCAGGCTGCAGTATGGTGGTCTGGGCCAATTGGCAGATGGTGTGGTGGGGCTGGATGACTTCAGGCAGAGCCAGGAGCTGCGGGTCTGGCCAGGCTATGACTACGTAGGATGGAGCAACCATAGCTTCCCCAATGGCTATGTGGAGATGGAGTTTGAGTTTGATTGGCTGAGGACCTTCCAGACCATGCAGGTGAGCAAGCTCCGCCCTCTTGAGGACACCAGTGCCAAGGGAGGTGCAACTGCAGTCTCCTGGCCTTGACTCATGTCCCTTCTCTTTCCCTCAGGTCCATTGTAACAACATGCACACGCTGGGAGCCCGCCTGCCAGGCGGGGTAGAATGCAGATTTAAAAGGGGCCCTGCCTTGGCCTGGGAAGGAGAGCCTGTGCGCCATGCCTTGGGGGGCAGCCTTGGAGACCCCAGAGCCAGGGCCATCTCAGTGCCCCTGGGTGGCCGCGTGGGCCGCTTCCTGCAGTGCCGATTCCTCTTTGCAGGACCCTGGTTACTCTTCAGTGAGATCTCTTTCATCTCGAGTAAGCAAGCCCCAGAGTGTGCCTGGCTCTAGCCCTACTTAGGGTTACCTATTGATCTGACTGTTAGCTCCATGGTGTCGCCAGTATATGGATTCTTGGTATCAAATCATCCGCCACCTATGAAATTTTTCAAACTGGGGCAGAATAATCAGACCCCAATCTTTTGTAGATTCCTTTTTATCTTATTGTATTTTTGAGACAAATCTCACTACATTACCTTGGCTGGCCTGGAACTCACAGAGATCTGCCTGCCTCTGCTGTCTGAATGCTGGGATTAAAGACTTGCACTACTATACCCAGGTAGATTTTTTTTTTTTTTTAAGATTCTTTTAAAAATTATTTTTTAAATTTAATTTTTAAAAAAGATTTTTTAAATTTTATTTTTTTGAGACAGGTCTTATAATGTAACCTGGACCAGTTTAAAACCCATGTTCTCCCTGCCTCAGCTTCCCAAACATTAGGATTATAGATGCATAGGATGGATACCCATTGTCCCAACTCTCTCTCTTTCCTGTACACGTCCTGCATTCCTGATCCATCCTGAGTGAGGGTGACATGGTTCTGGTTGAGCCTGAAAGACGTCTGCCTAGCTGAGAAAGAACATCTCTAAGCCTGCAGATCTGCAAGGCCCCCACCCTGCGTTCTCCACTTTACTTCAGCCAGGGACTTCCCATACTGTTTGCTTTGAGAGTTTCCTAACCGCCATGTCCCCTTCAGTTCCTTAGGTCCCATGCACCTTTGTCCGCTGCCCTGACTTTCTCTTTTCTGTATTTCCTTCTTCCTAGATGTGGTGAATGATTCCTCGGACACCTTCCCACCAGCCCCATGGTGGCCTCCTGGCCCACCTCCCACAAACTTCAGCAGCTTTGGTGAGCGGTCACTGGGTACAGTTTCTCCCGGGCCTCCCCTTCTGGTGTGGCAAGACACCTGCTATAGTGCTAACCATTCTCTTCTGTCAGAGTTGGAGCCCCGCGGTCAACAGCCAGTGGCCAAGGCAGAGGGGAGCCCAACAGCCATCCTCATCGGCTGCCTGGTGGCCATCATCCTCCTGCTGCTGCTCATCATTGTGCTCATGCTCTGGAGGCTGCACTGGCGGAGGCTGCTCAGCAAGGTGGGTGGGCACTGTGCGTGGGCGGGCACTGCGCATGGGTGGGCTCTGTATGGGCAGGGTGCTGTGTATGGGCGGGGCACTGCATGGGTGGGGACGTGGGTGGACGGTGATAGGAGCACAAGTCGGGCCAGTAGGATCTGTAGAGCTTGGCTTAATATCAGAAATAGAGACCACTCTCAAGAGTGTGAGCATGGTGTGCTGGACAAACACCACTGAGTCGGGTCCCACCACTATGAATCTCCTTGGGCTGAGAGGAGGTAGCTATTACCAGAGCTAGAGAGGAACATGAGCCGCGAGTCCTCAGAGGGTACCTTGAAAGAGGCAGGGCCTTCCAGTGCAGGTTCAGGTTGTAGCAGGTGACAAACCAGCCTTCAGGGGAGGACCCAGGAGAACAAATCGCCTTGCCTTTTCTTCTGTCCTCCAGCCAAACTCTGTCCATCTGAAGTCCTTCCCCAACCAAAGCCAACCAACTTGTTGGGAGCAAAATCTGGAGAAGAATTAGTGAAGGGGGCTAGTGGCAGGTTGCCTGCTCTCCGTATGTCCTGGATTTCCAGGCGGATGATGTCTATTGCGGTTGTGATTAGGACCTGGTCAGATTTGGGTTGCGTCCTGTAGGGTTACATGAGGAAAGAGGAGATGCCATGAGGAGAGAATGGATCGACACTGATCCAGCACTCAGGAAACTGCTAAGCAGTGGGTCAATGAATGTTTTCTAATCCCATAACAAGGCTGAGCGCCGGGTGTTGGAGGAGGAGCTGACGGTTCACCTCTCTGTCCCTGGGGACACTATCCTCATCAACAACCGCCCAGGGCCCCGAGAGCCACCCCCTTACCAGGAGCCTCGGCCTCGGGGGACTCCACCCCATTCTGCACCCTGTGTCCCCAATGGTTCTGGTAAGACCTGCCGTTCCCTTCCCGCCTTGTCTGTGGCCTGTGTTATTGTTGAACCTCTCTCTCCTCCTCTACTGTCTATACAGTTCCAGTTCTTATTTCTGTGCGCCTCCATATAGTGTCCCCCAAGGTTTTCCTATGTATTACCCAGAATGCCAACGGTCTCACTCTGTCATTATGTCATAGGTTTCTGTTGTGTTTTCTCATTGTTTCCGTACCCCTCGATGTTTGCTCTTTTCATCCACCCATCCATCCTCACCCATCTCATCTGCCCGCCCATCTATCCATCCACCCATCCATCCACCCATCCATCCATCCATCTATCCATACATACATACATACATCTATCCTCACCCATCTCATCTGCCCACCCATCCATCCATTCACCCACCCACCCATCCATCCTCACCCATCTTATCTGCCCACC